>JARHVA010007557.1:557500-605000 GCA_037957365.1 Torreya grandis
ATATGGATGAAATTTAAGATACATATATGAATTTTAAGTCCATATAATATCATCCTAAATCATTTTTATATAAACTTTGAGACAATCTATGGCACAAGATGCAATAATAGGTCTTAAAATGTAACTTTTTGGCAATGAAGAGATGATTTCTTGAGCTCCATTTGGCATTTATACCCTTGAGACCCTTAAGTGTAAATACATCATGCTAATAACATATAGATAGGAAAATTACATGTTCTCTAATGACTATGACATCCATGTCCACCTAGAAGCACATTTTCACTACTATTCAGGAGCACAAAAACACTAACAATAAATGTTTTCAAAGTTGAAGATATAGTTATAAAACTCCATTTTCAACGATTCTTAGCTAAAAGCTAACTCTACCAACATGTCCAGAGGGGTGGAAAACATCTAATACTAGGTTCTTAGCCTAACATCATGCCTTGTCGACAAACAAAACACCCATTTTGGTCTCAAGAACACCCTTCCCAACACAATACAATGCATATTTTTAAATTAACTTCAGACATGCAAAAAATAAAAATTCTAAGTTATACAGATGAATCATAAGATCCTTAATGAGCATGTGAAATCCCTCTAATTTCACTCCAAATCAATTTGGTTTAAAATTTGAGAGCAATTTGTGGCATAATTTACATTAATGGGTCCTAAAATACAACTTTTTAACAATGAAGAGACAAATTCTTGAGCTCTAATTGGCATTTCTTCCTTCAAGACCCCTAAGTGAAATTTCATCACTCTGATCATGTCTATATAGGAAAATTACATGTGATCCAATGATCATGATGTCTAAGTCCACTCAAAAGTACATTTTAACTATTGTTCATGAGAGTAAAAACACTAAGTAATTATAGTAAGCTTCTCTTAGCTTTGAGAATATGAAAATCTTTACTAACAATGCCCACCACATGAAGGTGGAAGATTTTTTATAACAACTAACATAAAAAAAAATATTAGTATGTAATTAAAAAATAAATTTATAAATGTATTACCTAAAAAATTAAAAACATTTCGTATAATTGATTAGATCTACATTTTACAAGTCAACATACCTGCACATTTCAATCCATTGAGCCACTAAGATCTGCTCTAATCTTGATAGTATCAAAAATAGATTCATGTTATGACTCATGAACTTTCCATATATTCCTATTTAATCATCTCCCATGATATTTTTTCAATTTAATATTCATTATGGGAACCAAATTTGAATAGTGCAAAATCTTTCTATGCATTTCAAAGTTCTCAAATAACCATACACTTGAATTTTTTATAGGATATCATTGAAGCCAAATTAAAATGACTACCACAAACCCAATGGGATATTCAATGTTTTATTCATCTATAACTGGAGAATTTATTTATTTTTATTTCCATCTACACACAAAAATAAGTAGTAATATGTTCCCTCTTCATTATTGTCATCTACAATAGCTACAAAAACATGCCATGTATCATAAAAGACAAATTTTAATGACACTATCAAGATAGATAATGATAATAAATAGTACATAATGATTAATATTATACCTAGCTACATTATATCTGATACATGGGCAAAGTAATGTGATGATGTCATATTTGTAAGATACAATAATGGTGGAACTTGGTATGTGTCGATTGGAATTGGAGGTTTGTAACTCCAATCATCCACCCACTTTTGTGACTCACACTCATTACGAATAGATCGCATACATAAGATAAAAAAACATGCCAAGTTTCTTATATGAATATTCCAATAACCTACATTTAAGATATGAAATGAGTAGAGCTCACTTGAGCCCATTAGAGTCATGCAATCCGAATAGTTTTCCAAGTTTTCTTCCTCCATTGACCAAAAATATCTATGAATAGTAGAATTTTCATGAACATTGTTGTCACTCTAAATTGTAACTTTGAGGAGTTTTTTCAAGCCTTACACATAAATGTTACACATGGAAACACCTATAGGCTATGGGTGACCTAAAATTTGAGGTGAATCTCTAGATTAAGGCTATCTCCCTTGATGTATCACCTTGAAATTAATACTAACTTATTAATTATAAAGGAAAAGGAGAGAAATAAATAAAAACAAGTAAATGAGAGGTGTTTTACCAAGTTTCATGACCAGTACCACTCATTTATAAGTGCACAATAAGCTATAGGAATGACTTGATAACACACTACCCCTAATTTCATCCTCCCACATCAATATTTCAAGAAGGAAGTTGTAGATGATGCTCATCGTAGTATGGAATATCAAAGAGGTATAGAATAAGATACTAATGAAAGTATGCCACTCCTTAACCTATGAAAAAATACTTGAAACATACCATATGACTTGCAATAGGGAATTTGAACTACATGAAGGTGAAAAGATAGGACAACATACCAAGGAGAATTGAATTAACACTTGATAAGATCAACTACCAATAGATACAAATGAAAATATAGTCATAAGAGAATGTGAAAATTAGTTTTCTATTGCTTAAATGTCTTAAAAACTGATCAATACTTAGCCATATTCAAGTGGAGGATCCATATAATGCCATTCAAGGTAGTAGTTATAGATAAATGAGAGAGGGGAGATAGAAAGGACGTTAAAAAGGTCTATGACAATTTTCATCCAATCATTAGGAAGTTACAATATAAGAGCTTGAGAAATAAAATGGTGATATAAATCCTTAATTTCATGTGATGACATGGTATGATGATGGTAATCTCTTGAAAGGTAGCAAGGAGAAACTTTATTGTAATCAATGAATCACTCTTGACACTTTGAAACTAATGTCTCTCTTCATGGAGTTACAATTCAATTATAGAAGATAATTTACAGGTGAAAATTGACACATGGCATGTCCATACTCCCTTGATATGTTATATTCACCTCCTTTATTATATCTTGGTGACACCTCTTCAAACATTTGTGTCTGTAAATCTAAATTTGTAGTCTTTTATAACTCGCTTATATATAATATTTGATTTGATTCTTCCAGTTAACACCTCTAACTATGAGTACTCATAAAAGGTGACTTGGAATTCATCATTACCTTATATGACTCACCATTATCTTCTTGAAATGACCATCAGTGACCTTAAACATGTCTGTAGTTTTCTCTTCATCATGCAAGTGAAGTAAAAATCTCATTTAAGACTAGATATTGTTTGAAAACCTCTCCAATCACCATCATAGATCCTAAAAGAGTTTTTATGAGGCCATGGGACTTATACTAATCTAAAAATACCTACCTAACTTATCAAAAAGATATAATGTATCCAAAACCATGTAAAGGAGTAAAAAATTATAGTTTTAGGCCCTTTCTTGCTCACTTCTCCTTCACACATGCCAAATGACTATTCCTATGGATGCCTTGAGGCTTGAAGATTTCATTCAAATTATTTCAATTCCACTCATACCAATTAGAGCCACTTATAATGCAAAACTCAAACATTGGGTTCCTTTAAGGTCTTAATAGGTAGTTTTAGGTGCCTTTTTAAAAATTGCTCAAAAAGTTGAGGACCCATCACACTCTCATGGAACCTTGAAGATAATCAAAATAGTGAAGGAGAGTACATTTCTAGACCTGAAATTATGAAATGCACCATATTAAAGTAGGCATGTTGGAAGTTTGAGACCCTTGCAAATATTTAGAAACCTCTTGATGACCCTTTAGAGAATTATGAGAATGTGAATGTCTAGAAGCTTACCAATGATCTTCTTATGATTTATTCCCATGTAGAAACACAAAACCTAAACTTTAATTACATACTTGATGTTTATAAATGCTTTATCTCTTCACCTGTGACTTGAAAAAATTAACTTCAAAGATTATGAATAGTTTTCTATAAGTTGAGAGAATAGTTAAATCTCTTCACAAGTCCATATATGCTTCACTACAAGTTTTTTGGTATAGATGTTGACCTACAGGTCTATAGACATGCAGGTTAACTTTACCTCTTTTGTCTTTGATTTGAAATTAGGCCCTATGATTTCCCACATAATGATCAGTTAGATAATGGTCTACAGAATATATTGAGGATCCTTGGATCTTATTTTAAGTTCACTTATATGGATAAACATTCATAAGTATAGATAAAACATCCTTTCATCATGTCACAATATTTTAGGTTTTATCTTGAGGAATACACCTTTGGATTGGTACAATAAAATCACTTGGGAATGGAAATAGGTTTGGAGAAGCATGGAATAGATAAAAAGGTCTATCACATATGTGTCTTAAGTGTTTTGACTCCCTTCACAAACCCAAACTATTTGAATAATGTCAACTTAACCCTCAACTTGGACCTTCATAATTTTCATACTTGCAACTTCACTTTCACCTCATACATGCATGGAGCATTTGATTCAATATGGTGTATGAGGGTTTATAAGTCCCTAAAAGAACTCATTCAACCAAAATTTTGTAATAACAAGATCTTAAATGCCTTCAAAAGTGTGAAAACTGATCTTGTGGGGTTTTACAACAGTTGTAGGAACATTATTATATTAGAAACTATTCATAAATCATGGATTCTCAAACCCAAAACTAATTCATGAAATCTCAAGGGCATAATTACCTCCATAAATCCTTAGGATCATGTTATCCAACTCACTTTCATGTTCATAAACCAATGTTAATAAAACTACCTTATTGAGTTTGCAAGTAACTTGATGGAGAAATGGGGTTGGTTTCCTACTTGTTTGTACTTATAATACCTTTATGGGCATAGATTTGGATTTAGGAAGGCTAGATAGTGTTTTGGAGAAGGTTTATTACCTTAAAACCTAATCTAACTATATGGAGATGATCTAATCATGCATATAAACTTGAAAAAACTCATCGAAACATATTCTTCATGTAATGGGGTTTGATCATTTGAAAGAATGCCTTGTTATATCCTTGTGATATATGTTTATGGAGTCCTCACTAAAATGCATAGTGTTGATGTAATGCACAAACCTCCTTCAACCTACCTTTTGTCACATTACATTATATTTGAAGGTGAAACAATAAGATAAGGAGATTTTATCAATGGGTTATATGTTAAATAAGGAATTTATTTTGTCACCTTGGAAAGGAGTATGTGTGAGAGGGAGATAACATGTTCTTCCACAATTTTTACATGAAACAAAATACTTTACTTGCCTTCTAGACTAACTTGAAACATGTAGGTTTAACACTTGAAATGTCTAAACAAACACAAGACAACTATGACAATTATGTTTACTTTTCAAAAATTACCTTAAACTATGCTAAACATATCATAAAGGATAAATCTTTGAATACTGGCTAAATAACTAAGTGTTATAACTTTTCATTTTGACTAGACCACCCTAGAAGACCTTTACCACTACTAGGATTAACATCACCATTCATATTACAAGACAAGCTATGATCAAGACAAGAACCTTCAAAAGATATCAACAAAGTTGAATAGACCTAGATAACAATTTTTTTAAAAGATAATGGCCTATGGTAGCCATTTTTTCCAACATTTTTGGTGACATATAGGGGGTGTATGCTTGTTATAACTCTAAACTAGTATCCTTCTTACATCCATTTGGATATGGGATAACTTCAAGTCAACATAAACTTAATTATACCTTGACAACTAACTAAAAGCCTTGAGAATGTGTGACATAACTGATAATTCCTTCAACCACACAATAAATAAAATAAGAACCAACCAATGAGAAAACACATTATGCCAAAAGAACTTAGGGAAAATAAAATACAAATAATTACTATGCACAACTAACCTCCAATTTTTTATCCTCCTAGATTAAAAGGGAAGTTTCTCAAGTTTTTTTCATGAGGTAAACAAGAATGATAGAACAAATGTTGTTTAGACATTATTCTTTCTCTACCAACTATCTTTTTGACTGCCAATGTATTTGTCTTGAATCAAGTGAATCAATAACAACAAACATGTCCCTATTGTAAAAAAAACTCTTTTTGTAGTCTAGAGTTTACCTTATGTTATTATTCATGTATAAGATAGCTCCAAAATGTGACCATAGCTATAACCTCAATGTTTGATGGCTTATTAGGACTATGTTGTTAAATTTTGACAAACACCTCATCAATGTTCTTAGTAGGAGATATAGGCTTACAAATAACTTCAACATCTTGAATGATTTTAAGGTATGGTTGTTGTGAGTTATCATGAACTATTTCATCTCTACCTTGAGCTTCTTGGGACTCACTAAGAGAGATGGCATCTTTTTCAACTATTACAAACTAGTCAAGAAGTTGATAAGTAGCTTTAAGAGCATCAAATAAGACTTCATCAAGTGAATTAGTTTCTAGGGATGACATGTTTAGAAAAAATTTCTCCTCATCCTTAATCATATTTTAGTCCCCTTTTAAGAGCACATAACCTTCTTCTAGGACCATAAATAAGTATTGAATTTGTACTTCACACATTTGTGACTCATTTGGATCTTTTCTTTCTTCCATGGAGGCTGGTATGGTGATGTTCTCAACAAGAATAGAGAAAGAATTGAAATTTTTACTTTGATTAACCTCTTCAGTATATTCACCAACCTTCACAACTCCCTTATCAATGTCTTTGCATAGAACTGTAGGTCCACTATCTAAGCTTGAACAAAATATTTCTATTTTTTCCCAATAGGAAACTTCTTATTGATCACTTGAGAGAGTAATCAACTCATTATTTACTTGAAATGGTATACTATTGATCTTAGGATTGGTATTCAAGTTCTTCACCAAGGACATCAAACTCTTCTTTTTCATTAGAATCCAGCATAAATTCAATTGAGACTTCATCTCATTCCTTTATTCTATCATCCAATGCTACCATACCAAGATCTTCAATCTCTTCTAGAAAATCATGGTACAACTACTGCTAAACAATATCAAGTTCATTAGAAGTATTTGTAGCTTCAAACATGAGCTCATTTGATTCACCCTCAGGACTATCTTCTTGATTTTCACTTGTCACTATAATCTCATGCTCATTTTTAGATATAATTTGATCATGCATATCTTCTTAAAGGATTCTCTCTAGTGGTTTCAATACAACTAACTCATCAAGCTCTTCCTTGCAATAAGAGGTGAAATCATCATTTTTAACACAAAAAGGAAGTTAAAATTAAAAATTTACCTCTTATTGTTCATTTAAACCCTATTGAAAACCATCTAACTATAACTCTATTGTTGTAGTTACTTGAACACCTTCATTATGGTCTTCTTGGATCTCACTTTCATGACTTCATGTGGTAGAAAATTCATCACATGTTAAATAGACAACTAGAACTTATTCACTCATGTTTTCACCATGTTCACTAGTCAAGATAACTACCTTAGCTTGAATCTCATCTCTCTTTTGTTCTAAATCTGATCCACTTGTAGAATGAGGACTACCAATGATGATTTATTCATCATACTCACTCACCACATTCTCAACATATCCATCTTGAGATTCTCTTGAAGATAAAACTCGATTTTAATGCTCAAGTTATACCACCTCATCATCTTTTCTTGATAAACTCTCCTTTTGATCTAGATGCTCCTATTCTAAACTCCATACAATATGAGCTCTCTCTAAATGGGAGATGGTGGGGGTAAGAGAGTTCATTATCTTGATTGAAGCTTGAGAGGATGTCTTTCCACCTTGGAATTTTTGAGTTATTATACTCATTGAATGATTCTTGGAGAAGGGAAAAGGGAAGTTGTGTTATGGATACTCTATTCTTCTCTTTCCACTCCCCCATCACTCTATCAAATTTTGATGTATTTTCAACTTTTTGTACAAGTCCAACTTGAGGGGTAGGTGAAGGAATTGAGAGACTTAGAAACTCTCTTAGTTTGACCTCTTGAGGAAGTGTGGGTAGAGCTTGGATAGACATAAACTTTTATTTATGGCATAATGAAAGTAAATCATGTTAGGAACAAAATAAGGTTGATTATAATGAATTTTTTTCCTTTCCCAGACCACTAACCCATTCTCCAAACATTTAATTATGCTTATTATCCTCAATATGTCACTTATTGGTAGTTACTAAATTTCTCTCTCAAAAGTTGCCCACTCACTCTTATCAAACTATAATAAGTCCATCATACTCTAAATGAGGTGGATAGGGATAACTGGGTTACACCCCTCTTCTCTATCAATCTCTCTCAATATTCCATCATAGTCTAATAGGATCTACTTTAGTATTGATAGGAATTGAGTAGAAGTGTGACTAGGGTAACTAGGGGTAGGATAGTTTTGACAAGGATGACTATAAGGATCAATAGGTTGCCAAAGAGGTTGAGTTGGGGTACATGAGGGGTACAATTCTTAATAAAATTGATATATTGGTTGAGGGCTACTTGGAGAGAATCCATAAACATAATTAACTTGATATAAATGATATGAAGGTAAGGACTATGCATTTTAACCAAATGAATGATAAGAATACATACCAGATTTATGATTTATACATATTGGGACTGATTACACTAGCTATGATTCATTTGGATTCACCATTGATGTTTGAGGTCATGCCTTAAAATGATGATATATTGAAAAATAAAATCAAAAACTCTTCAATAGATGAAATCCTTGGTCCTACTAGGCATGCTAGAATTGTTATTACTCTAAATTACACCCTTGAGGAGGTTATTTAAGTTTTAATCACTTAGATGACACATGAAGACACCTCTAGGCTATGGGTGACCTAAAAGGTGAGGTGAATCTCTAGATTATGGCTAGCTCCCTTGATGTATGACCTTGAGATTTCAACTAAACTATTACTTGTAATGGAAAGAGATAGAAATAACTAAAAAAATTAAATGGGAGGTGATGCACCAAATTTCATGACCACTTCCATTCATTTATAGGTGCATAATGAACTATAGGATTGAATTGAAAACACACTACCCCTAATTTGATCCTCCCACATCAATATTTCAATACGGAAGTTGTAGATGATGCTAGTGGTAGTAGGGATTATCAAATAGGTCTATAATAAAACATTAATAAATGTATGTAACTCCTTTAACTCTACAAAAATAATTGAAACATGCCAAATGACCTATAAGAGGGACTTTGAACTACATGAAGGTGAAAAGATAGGATAACATACTAATGAGAATTGAATCAACACTTGATAAGATAAACTACCAATAAATACACACTAAAATATAGTCATAAGAGAAGGTAAAATTAGTTGTATATTGAATCAAAATCTTACAAAAGGATCAAGTCTTATCCATACTCAAGTGTAGGATCCATATAAGGTAGTAGTTATAGATAAATGAGAGAGAAGAGATAGAAAGGATGTTGATAAGGTCCATGCCAAGTATCATATAGTCATTATCCAGTTACAATAAAGGAGGTTGATAAAGAAAATGGTGATACAAATCCTTCATTTCATGTGATGATATGGTATGATGATGGTACTCTCTTGAGAGGTAGAACGGAGAAACTTCATTGTAATCAATGATTCACTCTTAACACTTAAAAACTAACTTCTCTCTTCATGGAATTACAATTCAATTTTAGACAAGTGGTTATAGGTTAAAACTTGACACATGGCCTATTCCATACTCTATTTCTACATTGTATTCACCTCATCCATTATATCTTGGTGACACCTCTTCAAACATGTGTATCTACAAATTTGACTCTACGGTCTTTTGTAACTAGATTCTAGATAGTCTTTGATTTGATTCTTCCAATCAACACTTATAAATTTGATTAATCATGAAGGGTGACCTGGGATACATCCTTAACTTCTATTAATCACCATTATCTTCTTGAAACTACTTTCAATTTAATGTTAAATATGTCTATAATTTCATCTACATCATGAAAGTGAAGTAAAAATCTCATTTAATACTATTTCTTGTTTGAAAACCTATCCAATCACCATGATATATCTTGAAAGAGTTTATATGATGCCATGGGACTACTAAATAATCTCAAGAGACCTTCCTAACTAATCAAAAGGTTCAATGTATCCAAAACCATGAAAACTAGTGGAAAACAATAGTTTTAGACCCCTTTTTGCTCACTTTCTCCTTCAGACATGTCAAATGACTTATAATATGGATTCCCATAATTATTAAATATTACATTAATATTATTTCATGTACATTCATACCCATTAGATCCACTTAGAAGGAAAAACTCAGGCATCAAGTTGCTTTAAGGGCTTAACAAGCAGTTTTAGGTGTTTAACTTCTTCATGATTGTTCATAAAGTTTATAACCTCAAATTATGATCCAATACCACTAATTTGGAGTAGGATTAACATTTTAAGATTTAAAATATCTATTTATAATGATGCACTTGGTGGATATACTAACAATGTGAATAAGATGACTTCTCTAGCTTGGAAAGACTATGTGTAGGTTAATAGAGTGTTTTGGATCAATAGGTCTTTCATTTGCATGATTTTTTATTAAAAATGACTTAATAATATCTTAAAAACCTCCCTATATGTCTCCCAACATTACTCCAAGTAATTTTACTTCTCAAAAAAACCTAAAACCTAATTTGATCTATAATGAGGGTTTATGAGCAGTCTTAGCATTCTGACCCTAATTATCATGTTTGGGTGTATTTTAAACTTTATAGATATTCATGTCATTATATATACCTTATTTTATGTTTTTAAAACCTTTAACCACCCTCAAAATTTATTATCAAACAAAAAATCTCACCTTTTCCTCTTATTGTGCATCTAGGTCTGTATATCATTTTGAGGTTTCTTGACTTATTTCTATGCTTTGCCATCTTTGATCCCATTTGAATTGTTTTGAAACTATAAAAAACATAAAACCATGGTTAATTACTCCCTACATTCCTTTCATATCCTAATTTTACCTTGGATACTCATTTGAACTTTTCCCAGTCATGTCTTTGTTATTGCATAGTCCACTTACAAGGAGCCTAGAGAGGAATTAAGGGTTTTTTTTAGAATTATGGGTTATAAATGAGTCTATGGATTGTATCAGATACTTTTAAATTTAAATTAAACATTTTTATCCTAATAAAAATCTCATGGCATCTTGAAACTCATCAAAATAGTGAAGGAGACTACATTTCTAGACCTGCAACTATGAAATGCACCATATGAAAGTAGAAAGTAGGCATCTTAGAATTTTGAGACCCTTGAAAAAATTTAGAAAAATATTAATGACCCTTAGAGAATTGATATAATTTGGATATATCTGGAAGCTTACTAATGATCCTTTTATGATTTATTTCCCTATAGAGACACAAAACCTATAATTTGACTACATACTTGGTGCTTATAAATGCTTTATCTCTTCACCTGTGACTTGAAAAAATTAAACTAAAATCTTATGGATAGTTTTAAGTAAGGATAATATCATAATAAAATGTCTTTTCAAGCCCATATACACTTCACTATAAGTTTTTGGGTAAAAATGCTGACCTGTAAGTCTACATACCTATGGGTTAACATTATTTCTTTTGGCTTTGTTTTGAAATCATGCCTTAAAACTTCCCACATGATGATAAATTAGATAAAGTTATAAATAATATATTATGGATCATTTTATCTTATTTAAATCTCACTCCTGAGGACAACCATTCACAAGTACCAAAAACAATCCTCTATTCATGTCACATTCCTATAGGTTTTCTCTTGAGGATTGCACCTTTAGGTTGGTTAAGAAAAACACTTTGGAAGTGGAAGTGTGTTTGGAGAAACATGAAATAGAAAATATAGGATACCTAAAGTGTGTCTCAATTGTTATACTCCTTTCATATCCCCAAACCCTTTGAACAATGCCAACCTGACCCTAAACTTACACCTTCATATTTTAAATATTTGTAACTTCACATTCACCTCATACATGCATGTAAAATTTTATTTAATATGGTCTATTATGGTCTCTTAGTCCCCAAAATAAGTCACTCAACCGATATTTTACATCAAAAATCTCTTAAATGCCTTCAAAAATGAGAAAACTAAGCTTATGGGTTTTTATAAGGGTTTTAGGCACCTTATTACTTTAGAACTTATTAATAAAGCATGGATTCTCAATCATAGGTATAATTAATGGAATATCAATGGAATAAGGGCCTTCATAAACCCATAAGAGTGTTTTATCCAACTCACTTTCATGTTCATGAACCAATTCTAAGAGAATTGCCTTTTTGAGATTCCAAGCAACTTAATGGAGAAATAGGTTTGATTTCCTACCTACATGGACCTTTAACACCTTCATAATCATGGATTTGGATATGTAGAGGTTATATTATGTTTTGGAAAATCTTCATTACCTTTAACCTTGATCTATCTATCTAGATATGCTCTAATCATGCATAGAAACCTATAAAAACTCATCAAAGCATCTTATTCATGTAATGGAATTTGATCATTTGAGCAAGTTCCTTATTTTATGCTTGTGAGATATGTTCATGGGTCATACTTGACATGGATATTGATGATGTAATGTAAAAACCTCCTCTAACCTTGATACATCTCTCCTCAGAGATAACCAACTACCATGTGTTCCATCTGGGATCACCTCGATGGTCCTTTAATGACTGGCCATAGGGGTCCAAAAGAGGACCCAAATCACCCCAAGACTTTTGGTGTGATGGCCAATACTATATTGGTATTAGAGCTAGGTCTTGAGGTTGAGACCTATGGAAGTTGGTGAGGTTGACACATCTCTCCTCAGAGATAACTAGCTACCACGTGTTCCATCTAGGATCACCTCGATGGTCCTTTGGTGACTGGCCATAGGGGTCTAAAAGAGGACCCAAATCACCCTAGGGATTTTGGTGTGATGGCCAATCCTCTATTGGTATTAGAGCCAGGTCTCAAGGTTGAGACCTATATAAGCTAGTGGGCCTAATACATCTCTCCTCAGAGATAACCAGCTACCATGTGTTCCATCTGAGATCACCTTGATGGTCCTTTGATGACTGGCCATAGGGGTCTAAAAGAATACCTAAATCACGCTGGGATTTTTGGTGTGATGGCTAGTCCTTTATTGGTATCAGATCTAGGTCTTGAGGTTAAGACCTATGAAAGCTGGTGGAACTGATACATCTCTCCTTAGAGATAACCAGCTGCCACGTGTTCTATCTGTGATCACCTCGATGGTCTTTTGGTGACTGGCCATAGAGGTCTAGAAGAGGACCCAAATCACCCCAAGAATTTTGGTGTGATGGCCATCCTCTTTTAGACCCCTATTTCTAGTCATCAAAGGACCATCGAGGCAATCCCAGATGGAACATGTGGCAGCTAGTTATCTCTAAAGATAGATGTATCAGGCCCACCAAATTTTGTAGGTCTCAACCTCGTGACCTAGCTTTGATACCAATAAAGAACTGGCCACCACACCAAAATTCCTAGGGTGATTTGGGTCCTCTTTTAGACCCCTATGGCCAATCATTGAAGGACCATTAAGGTGATCCTAGATGGAACATGTGGCAACTAGTTATCTCTAAGGAGAGATGTATTAGGCCCACCAAATTCTATGGGTCTCAACCTCGAGACCTGGATCTAACACCAATAGAGGACTATCCATCACACCAAAATTCCTAGGGTGATTTGTGTCCTCTTTCGAGCCCCTATGTCTAGTCACTAAAGGACCATCAAGGTGATCTGAGATGGAACACGTGGCAGTTGGTTATCTTTGAGGAGAGATGTATCAGGCCCACTAGCTTCCACAGGTCTCAACCTCAAGACCTAGCTCTAATACCAATAGAGGACTGACCATCACACCAAAAGTCCTAGAGTGATTTGGTTCCTCTTTCAGAGCCCTATGGCTAGTCACCAAAAGACCATCAAGGCGATCTCGGATGGAACACGTGGTAGCTAGTTATCTCTGAGGAGAGATGTATCAAACCTACCTTTTCTCATGTTACATTATATTTGAAGGTGAAATAATAAACAAGGAGATTTTATGAGTGGGATATACATTAAATAAGGAATATTTTGACATATTGGCAAGGATTATGTGTAATACGGAGATAATGTGTTCTTCAACAAGTGTTATATGACACAAAAGACTTCCTTTGGATTCTACACTAACTTGAAGCATGTAGGTTTCACACTTGAGATGTCTAGACAAGCACAAGACAACTATGATAATTACCTCAACTTTTCTAAAATTACCTTAAACTATACTAAAAATCTCATAAATGATCAACCATGAAAATTGGTTAAAAAACTAAGTTTTATAACTTCTCATTTTGACTAGACCACCCTAGAATACCTTGACCACTACTAGGATCAACATCACATTTCATCATTACAAGACAAGGTATGATCAAGACAAGAACCTTAAAAGGCTATCAAAAAAGTTAAATAGGCCTGGATAACAATATTTTTAAATACAATGGCCTATAGTAGCCATTTTGGATAAAAGGCACCATGGCAATTATTCTCATTACACAATTCAACCATGGTTTTTATATCAATCAAATTAGTGGCCTCTTCAAATTTCAAATCCTCCCTTATAATGGCTCTTTTATACATGTTGTAGCACCGTCATGGTCCCCTTTTCCATGGCCAACCTCAATGAAAATCTGGATATGTTCTATGGTAATGGTAACGTGTGCATCATATTTAACCAATAAAATATATATGCATTCTTGAATTTCTATTTATAATTGTTTGACCAAATGTAATGTTTATTGAGATCAATGTTCCTCTGAGTCAACTATCCATAGAACTTATAGAAATAACCTTGCACATAATTTGTACAATGTGATAAGTCATCACTAATATAAAAATGTTACACCTTTAATATTTTTCCATATTGATCTATAATATAAGGGGCATGCATGAATGTTATATGCATGAATATGGCAACTTGTGATGAGTTATAATACTATGATTGAACTTGCATTTGTGGTCTGAGTGTGTAATTTTTAGTAAATTCAACTATTGAAACAATTGAATCAAGTGGGAATTTGTCCTTACTTAGCTTCAAATGTTCATCCAACCATCTAGCCTTATGTTTTGTCTTGTATACTCATAAAAAAAATTCTCCATGAATTTGACCATAAATTCTAAAGCAAGTATATATTTTATAACAAGCTCACACATTTTAAACTCATCACCACATTTAAATTGACAATCAATATATTTTTAATGGATCAAACCAATTAATTCATATCCAATTACACTTATATGCTCCTCATGGATACACTTTTTTTAATTTTGGCAATCCATTGCAAATGTGACAATTTCTATACAAACATGCTTTCTTATAAAATAGTTTTCCATCTAGACTTTCACAAATAAAATTGAAATAAATTCCTTGGCTGATTTTGGAATAACTTCTATTACACACTCCTACAAAATGTCATTAGTATGCAAAGTACAATAAAATATGGTAAAAAACATCATAGTGCAATGAAACTTTAACATGTTTCCTACAACAAGTGGTGCATGTGTGATTTTTTTTTACATAAAAAACTTTAGCCATCTCAAAAAATATTTGACTAATAGAAAATTGTGGATGTTTTTATAAAAACTTAAATTATAATTATGTTTGATTCATATCCAAGAAATGTTTTGGATGCAGTTCATAGTTATGAAAATCAACTCTTCTTTTCACTACATCTCTTGGATTGGGCTAAACTCTTGTATTATCTTTCCAAAATTGTGTAACTCTTTGTGAGCATCCATTATATCCTTGTTCTTTCATGGAAGTCTAGCAAAGAATGCCCAGAGCTCATTGGTATGGGGTTTATTAAATATTTCACATCTTCAAATTAATTTCATTATTTTTTCTATTTATATCAAGTGTTTAACTTATTTTGTAAGTCAAACAATTTTTCTTATTTGACCACTTACTACACAAGTTATAATTATGCATCACATAGCATTACAATATTTATTATGTGATTTTGGGCCTACAATATGACAACATAATGTATTTTTTCAATAATTTCATTCTTTTCATCACTAGTGTTAGATTTTCTTAGTCCTAATGTGTACATTGTAGGTCTCACCTTATTTGGTTTCATCAATGAAACAAATATTTAACATCTTTGACTATCATAATCCAATTTATGAAATAAATTATCCCAAATTTCTTGATCCAATCTTATTGAATGGTAGTTAGACATTTTTTTATGCATAGGTTTCAAAATATTTTCATTGAATTCAATTAAATACGTATTTTTGTACAAATAATTCTTGCAGGTGTTGTTAATGATGGAATTTATTGAGAGGGTGTTTCAAAATCATTATTAATTTCATTGTTTAAAAGTGGGATGATATTTTATTCATTGTTTCTTTCTTCATTATATGTTTTCATGAAATTTTATTCATTGCTAATTTCATCATTATTTTTTTTCACGAAATTTTCTTCATTATTGGGGGTAAAGCATCATGCATAGACTCATCATCAACAAAATCAAAAAGTTTATTGTTTGAATGTGAACTTCTAAAATTATCTAATTTATTATTGTCAATTTCATAATTATTAAATTCATTATTTTTAATTTTATCATTATTCAATTCATTATTGTCAATTGGCTCATTATCTACAATATTTGGCTAGTTAGAATTAGTGTTTGTAATTTATCTAGAAATAATTACTTATATTTGTACCTTGTGTTTTTCACTCAACTCTTAATTTATCTAGTGTTTTTTTCAACTTATTCCTCTTCCTTGAATGTAATCTATCACCCATTAGACAATTGACAACTTTTCAAAGGTGATGTTAAAAAAGTACACAGAGAATATGAAAATTATGTAGGTAATGTCTATGGGCATATAATTCTCAAATTGGGTTAAAAATAGTCATTAAAAACTAAGTTTTTTTTATAGAGTAAATAACATGTACACAATATTTACACTATATCTTCATCCCATATAACTATGTAATTATACTATCACATGATGCATTTTCCCCTTCAATTAGCCCCTTCATTTGATTCATGTCCATATTAGGTTAAATTAGGCCCAAATTAAATTCAATTACTCTAAATTAGGTTCCAATTTCCCCTTGATTGATGTCACTTAGTCCAAAATAGATTCAATTAGTCTAAAATAGATTCAATTAGTCCAAATTAGATTCAATTAGCCCAAATTATATTTGAAATTACTCTAAATTACATTCAATTTGTGATAAAATTAGTGTTTAAAGATAAAAAATGTCTCAAAACATGGGCTAATTTATCCCCTTTAATCACATCATAGACTCACATTTAGGTTCAATAGGTTTAAATTAGCCAAATTTCCTTATTATTTACAACTATGATAAAATTAGGGTCAGTTAAGCCATGTGTTGCATATATTATACAATCGAGTGAGCCATAAATTTGGCTTAGTGGTTTAATTTTTCCCTAATGATCTCCCTAATTGTATCAATTGACTAATTGTATCAATTCATGATAGAATCAAACTTAATTTTTCCCTAAATCATGTACTACTCTTGTAGTTAGGTTGAAGGGGTTCAAATTGGCCTCAAATGCCTCCTTGATTGAATGAATCAACTCTTTGGTTCATTATATATTATGACATTAGGGTTAATCTCACTCTAAATCACATCTTATACTCTATGTACATGCTCAACGGGTTCAAATTGGCTTCAATATCCTTTTTGTTTGCACTTGTGATAAAATTAAGGTTTATGCTCTATGGTTTACAGTTGTAACAATTGAGTAATTAGCTCAATATGTAAGGAAATATGATGTAATTTATCCCATAATCACATATTAGACTCACAAAACTAGGTTCAATCAGTTCAAATTGCCATAATTACTTTCATGAAAATGCATTTGTGATGAAATTAGGGAAGTTAAAGGTTGTATTATCATAAAATTAAGGTTTAGTGTAATGAGTGTGTGTGTGTGTGTGTGTGTGTGTGTGTGTGTGTGTGTGTGTGTGTGTGTGTGTGTGTGTGTGTGTGTGTGTGTGTGTGTGTGTGTGTGTGTGTGTGTGTGTGTGTGATGAAATTAGGGTTTGTGAGAACTATATTTGCGATAAAATTAGGGTTTAGAGTCAACATGTCACAAAATGTGATCTAATTTATCTCCTTTAATCACATCATAGACTCACATTTAGGTTCAATAGGTTTAAATTAGCCACAATTACCTTTATGTTTGCATTTCTAATAAATTTAGGGTCAATTAAGCCATATATTACATAAATTATACAATTTATTGGGTTACAAATTTGATGTTAGGGCTCAATTTTTTCAAAATCACATCCCTAATTGTACCAATTGACTAAAATGTTTATATCAATTCATGACAAAATCAAACTTAATTTATCCCCAAATCATATCACATGCTCTTGTAGTTACGATGAAGGGGTTTAAATTGGCCTCAAATGCCTTCTCAATTGAATGAATCAACTCTTTGATTCATTATATATGATGGAATTCTAATGTTAATTTCACTCTAAATCACATCATGTATATAATTTAAAATAGGTTCATGTGGCTCATTTTGACCCTAATTGCCTCCATAATTAAACCAATAAACATTTGAATTCATTGTATGATGGCCCATTCAAGTTTATTGAGCTCAAAACAACATATTATACATGTAAAACTTACATTTAATATATTTTTTCTTTTTATCTCTAATGAAATTGGAGGAAAACAACCCCAAAATCATATTTTATAGTCATGCAATTAGGTTGAAGGGGCTCAAAATAGCCCCAATTTCTCTCAAATTCAACCACATTTGACTATTTTATTTATATTTTTTGATGACATTAGGGTTAACATGTTAGTCTTGAATTAATTCTTAATTTCTCATGCTTGGCTTAGACTACATGTTAAATATTCTAATTATATTATAACATTTAGACATTTTCATCATATTTTCACATAACCTATAGACTGAGGCCATAGAGCCTATCAAAATATAATTGCATCCTTCTTGTGGTAATTTATATATGGGAAATGTACCTATATTCACCAATTATTGAACCATATAGGAGGATGTTCAAGCCTCCTCTAGATTTGGGCAACATGGGAATACTTCTAGGTATGGGGGTTTACCTATAGCAGAAGTAGACCTCTAGTTTTTAGGGTTAGCTCCTTGAACATACCTTGAAATAATTATCACCTACTTAACTAATTATTTTTTGTAAAAGAGTTATAATTTTACATGGAAATAAACTAATATAAGGGGGTGATATAGTAAGATGATATCCACAATACCATTATACTTCTATCACAATGAAAAAGGACTTATAAACCAACTTCCAAGTCCTATAGGGTTTTAAGACAACATAAGGTAAGTGAACTAGAGGGTATATTACACAAACTAAGAGTAATTATACACTTTAAAGGATCCTAACACACTAACTACACTCTATCTGACCTATAATAATAGGAACTATTACATAAACATGAGAGGATAAGGAGAAGCAAGGATATAAGGTTATCACTTAACATCACCATACATAAATTTTCACACTTAGACAAATGTTCATGAAATCAAAACCAAACTTTTATTTATTTTTTAAATTTAAAATACAATTTCAATCTAGAAGGGCTTCACCATACATGGTGTGGTATATTTTTACAAGAGCCAAAGTGGCAACTACTTATAGAATTTGAGAGAGAAGTGAGAAGGATGAAGTCTAATAGTCACTAGACCATGTGTCAATATGATAAAAGTATTTAAAAATTTAGGAGAAATAACTATAGAATAGACCATATGATATCATCCCTCAATGGCATGAAACTCATGAAATGTAGTGTAGGACTCCTCATTTGCTTACCTAGACATTATCCTCACCATTTGGCCTCCTTGAAACATTAAATAATAGACTAGGGATATATATCATTATTTTCATGAGAGGGAGGGGTTAAAAAAAGTCCCAACATGCATTAGTTTCATCCCTAATCACTGATATTAGTTTGGACATGAGTTATCACTGATTGCAGTCCAAACAACTCCTCTTTCACTCACCCTTCACACTTGGCACAAAATTTGTCTTCAATTTTCCAATTTGATCCATAAATAGGAGTGAATTAAAATTTTAAATATCCTTCATGTGATTATATTCATCAGGTAGACCTTTAAAATCCTCCTACTTGATTTTTTCATCTTCTCAATAACTTGTACACTATGCTAGTTTAGAATGGCTGAGATGGATGCACTTGCAAAGGCACTTCTGAGATTTTATAGTGAATTAAATGGACATTATGGGTTATATTAGGTCCCAACCTATCTCCAAAATTTACTTTCATCCTTTTACTCTCCCTTGAACCTTCATAACACCAAAAATTATCAAACAAACAAGTTTTGTGCCCTATCTGTATAATTAGAGTATAATATAAATGGGTGTGGAAGAGCCCTAGAGAGTATTGTACAACTTCAAATCATTTCCCAAGCCATTATATCCCATATGGATGCATCTCCTTCTTCATTTTCCGAATCAGGTCACTAGTAAGGGTTTTAGAGGGTTTAGAGTCAATTTTCCCTCTAAGGATTTTTCATACACATCTGATGTCTAATTTTTGAACAAATTTCACAAAATACTTATTCAAGACCTCATTCAACAACCCAAAACTCCTTAAACTTCCTCTTAGTCTCCTCTACATTCCAAAATCTTGAACGCACTGATATCTCCCCATGTAGGTATTTTAATCATTTGAAATGTCTATTTAGTGGTAGAAGTGAAGTTTAGACCCTATAGGCACTAGGCCTAATCAAGGACTAATAGGTTTTTTTTCATTCTTATGGGTTTATGACATCCTGACATGTTTCTCACCTATGTCAAGCCTTGTCCATGTTCTTCCATGACTTATACAACTTTCTACACATTCATTAAAGGTTTCATCAACTCCTAGCTTGTCTTCTCATCATCTTTATGGCTTACCTATAGGTTTTAGTCAATTTGGAGTGTTCTTTGTCTTAGATAGAATAGATGGAATCTCCCCTATTTCTTTAGAACAAATGATAGTATTAGGGGTTTACTTAGTTCCTAAATACCTTATGTATAAATTTACAAATCCTAGTTACCTGAATAGGTTTGTCAAACATATCAAAATCTCAAATAGATCTTTAATATGATGACTATGTAGAATTTATATATGTGACTCTAGGTTGATTTTATGACACTCTATCCTTTCCCTATTTCCATTCTATGAGATTATCATGGGATGGTCACTCTAATTGTCTAGGTTTTCACCATGCTTACAAACCTTCTATCATCCATATTTGCATCTTTAATCCATGACCTTACTCAACTAGGACTAACTAGTAGATTGATTATGTTTTACCTCAAAAAAAGGCCCTACTTGTAAAAGTATCTACATGATTGGAACTTGAATATATTTCCCTATCATATATTCTAATTCTCAAATTCCATCCCATAGTCATTTGTATTCATTCACCTCATGTTCAAGCTATGTCAACACCCATAACACCATGATCTAGTTCACTATCAACTATTGTTGACTATAGCCACCTAATTTGGATCAAGTAGGGGTCTTATAGGTGTGTCTAAACCTTTAAAATTTGTCATTATCTCCATATTATTCATCTAAAGTCTTATAACCAAATAAAATAACAAGTTTTCTTATGACTGCAGCTTCCCATCTTCTGAGATTTACCTTGTGAGTTATAGGCACCTGTATACAGGCTATAGTACATTTTTTGAGCAAAAATACCCCTATAGGTTTTGATGGGATTCAATACCCTAAAATTTATCTCTCTTCTAATTTACTTAAGTCATTAGTGTGTCCCTTACACTAATGGAGTCACTTACCATAGGAAGATGATCTTACATTTTTATCTTAGGGTGATGATGACACTTGGAACTTAAGGTACTATAGTAAACATTAAAGAAAAGTAGGGAACAATTTTATGATTTGGGAGCCTCTTAATCACCACATGTAGAAACCAAATTATCCCTTCCTTTGATCAAATCATCTCCCCTAGGATAGGACTTCATTATGGAATGATACAGACTTATATGGAATTCATGCTACACCATTATATAATGGCATCAAAAGTGCCTAGGGCTCTATTTTGGAGCTTTTAGGGAACTTGTCCCTAAAACACATGCACCATATATGGATACAATTACTTATGTCTATATGCCAATATAGTACATACAACATGGTTTCCATGATCTCTTCAACATCTTAAGACCTCAAAAATGTCTCAAAACATGTTCAACATCTTTGTGAAACATTCTCTAGTCTCTGTAGGAGCCTGTAGATACACACACAATAGCATACAAGGTAGTGAGTGTGAATATGAGTAGTGTGCATGATGTATGGGCTTACAACCAGTCCCAAACCTTCAAAAAATTCATCTAAATTCATCTTTACCACATTGAAGGATTTGAAACAATTTTCAATACTACCATTCCAACATTTTCAATCTCTTATAGGTGTTGATATAGTTGCAATAAAGGCAGTGAATGTGGTCATGATCAATGTGCATATGATATGATTTCATAACCAATTTTATATTATATTCAAGTTTTCAAATGATATTTCACAACATTTCAAGACTTGAAACAAGTTTCCACACTTCATCTCAGCATGAGATTCTCCTAAGAGCACCTATAGGTGCACACTAATGGTGTATGACTAGGTTAAATATTTATATTGATTATCACAGCTCTTATTGTGTGACTTGAGAGTTTTGATTAATTTATTATGATAAAATAAGGTTTAAAATTCCTTTAAATTCTTCAACACAACTTCATAACCATGATCAGATCTCAAAAACACCATGACTATAAGTGGGAGTAAGCAGAGAGTTGGTTATGTGCAACATTCTGGACTACAACCTTCATGATGCTGGATTTAGAGAGTGATATTGGGAAGAAGGATGTTTTTATGAAATTTTATATGCATGGAACATCATATCACAATGATTTTAAACCATTCTAGAGAAATAAACCTTCTACAAGTAGTGAAATCTAACTGCAACCTCACTGGCATACTCCTATAATCTACGAGGTTTGAAATCATCAATTCATTTCCAAACATGAAACAAAACATATATAACATGAGATAAGTAAATTAAAATATTTTTAAAACCATTTCACCAATTCTATTGTATAAACATGCTCAACTAGAGGCAAAACCTACAAGGTGTGGGGATTAGCTAGCAAAACAAGATAGTCAACTTGTTAAGAATGGTTCATAAAGCATAGGAAACCATTATTCAGAAGCCAAACATGAAAATTAAGTATAAAAAGTTTAATATACATCACCAAGATAATTTGACCTAAAATTCCTCCTACTGGTCATAACATCAAAAGACCTGTTGATGAGTTTTTCTTGCCCTAGTGGAGTGATGGAGGGATAAATTTTTTTTTGGCCATTTTCAAGACTTCCAAAGTAGATAAAATGTTAAGATGATTCCATGTAAGTTTAATAGACCCTTTAGGATATTTTCACATGTGTTAGAGGTTGTACAACTTCCAAAACTTCCCAAACTACCACGTTTATTCTTGTTTCAATAGATTACCTACAAGTTTTAATTAGGTATTGACATATATTTTACACATACACTTTAATAAATAATTTGTAACACTTTTACTTCTTGTAAAACTATACCATTCTCATTTATGGCTCTAAAATGACCCTTTAAGTGACATAAAATGACTTAGGAGGAAAAATGACTATGACTAAGGTGATGAAACATTAAATAACATAAAATGAGACCATGACACACCCTATAGGAACCTAATATACCCCTATACAAGTTTTATATTATATTGGGTTGACTTATTTTGACTTGTGGTCAAAATATTGAATATTTTTGGTGATTTCCAAAGGTTGTATGTTTGCAATGCCCCAAACTAGTAGCCTTTTCCTATCCATTGGGATATGGAGTCAACTATACATATATATGGCATTTAACCTAAATTTTTAACAAACCAAACAACAAAAAACCAACAAAAAACAACACACAAGATAAGAAACTAAGCAAACACACACTTGTGTTTCATGAACACTTATGGAACACACACACACACACACACACACACACACACACACACACACACACACACACACACACACACACACACACATACACACACACACACACACACACACAAACTAGACTAACAAACTCAAACACAAACTAAAATAAAATAAAATCTTCCTCCTAGATCAAACGGGAAGTTTGAAACCTCTCTTGATACATGAAATGAAGTAATGAATGAGACATGTTGCTTTTTGATCCTTGGCATTGATGCCTCCATCTTCTTCATAGTGTTTTCCAACTTCATTGGCATGATGTTAAATGAAAAAAAAGTAACTCTAACTAGGTTAGCTTTGTAAACAAGCTCATCTTGTATCTAGACAACCTCAAATTTCTCATAGGACTTATCAACTATAACCTCCAATGGTGGTTCAACAAGACATTCTTTTTTAGTTTTTAGTTTTCTCTCAATAAGATTAGGTTTCCTTTTAGCTACAAGTTCTTCAAGATAATCAAGGAGTTCTACATAGTCCACCCAATATTGGTCATTGTCCTCCATGGAAAAATATTTTTCCACCTTATCATGAACTTGGCTCTCAACTTAGAAAAGTTCTTCAAGCTCTTGAAAGAGCTTTATTTGTAGTTGCCAATCATCTTTAATCTCTTTGTCATTTGAAACCACTACCTCTTTAGCTTCCTCTTCTTAATGTATGAGGTCACCAAGTTGATCTTATTTATGCTTCAATGCATCTAAGGGTGATTCAATATTAATCTAAGTTATATATTAATCTTCAAGGACTACATCTTCTACCTTGGTCTCATGAGACTCTTCTAGGGTTACAACCTCTTGAGGAATGGCTTGAATTTCACCTTCATTCTTGATAGCACACTCAACTTCATACTTGAGATGATCATGAATAATCTCATGATCAGGTGTGTACTTATTAGGAGTAGAATTTGAATTGTTTATCTTCTCAAACTCTTAGTTTATGACATGAAACTTATACCATAGGTCTTCCTCTTCATGACTATCATGCTTAAGAGATATTTCATCATGGAAAACATATATGAAGTCTTTATCAAGCACCTTTTCCTTTTATATTTTCATCAAATTCCATATGGATAGCTACAATAGGATATCTAAAGTCTTTCTCCTCATTCAATAAGGTAGGGTTACATTTATGCTCACCAAGGGGAGTCCTTATGGTGACCTACTCTTTATAGTTACTCATGACATCTTCTTGGTCATTTATGACTTGAGCTATTTCCTCTGGATTTTCTTCCCTCAAAATGGGTTCTTTTTCAAAAAGGCGTGAGGTGGAAGGTTGATGGATAGGATCATGAGTTAGATGTGAAGAATTGGGTCTGATGAAGGGATTATGAATTGAGGATGGAGTATGAGGTGTAGTAGAGGGCTTGTTAATTGATTTAGGAAAGATTTCTTCAATATTAGTCTCATAATGAAGTGAAAATTTGGATTGGTTAAAGGGAAAACACCTACTTTAGTAGAAGTTGCATCTTGCCAATATCCTCCTTGAGGCTCTTCAATAACAATATGTTCATTCTTAAGTTCTTTGTCTTCCCACATCCTTACCCTATCTATTGAGCATTGAAGGAACTTCTTTTCCAAGTCTAGTTGTTCTTTGATACCCCATTGATTTCCTTCTTTCCCTTCAACTATCTCTAAGACATACATATAACTTTTGGAAATACCTCTTAACTATTCTATCAAATGGTTAGGGAACACATCAAACTTATTATCCCATATCCCCATATTATCTTCATTATCTATAAGTTCTAGTAGGAGTGCCAAGAAGTATTTTGCATGAGATAGGGTTAATGGAGGAGGAGGGAAATAATAGGGATTGAGGCCAACTCTATATTATTGGATTTGAGTTTCTAATAACTCATACCTTGAATTATAATATATTTGTGTACAATCAATGGAAACATCTAATTTTTCATGACAAGACTGATAGGAATCCTCTTGAGGTTGATATGAATCATGGTATGATTGGTAAGGGTCATATTGGGATTGATAGGAAGGAATTTCTTGATAGGTTTTTTGATAGCCTTTCTCATAGGGTTGTTCAAAAACATGATGTTTATATAGAGAGGAAAATGGAGGACCATAGGGATTCCATGGATCATAGGATTGGAAGCCATTATGATAGGATTGTTTAGGGGTATAACATGGTTCAAAATAAGGTTGAGAGGGAGGTTCATACTATGGATATTCACCATATATATTCATATCAACCTCATAGGTCAAAGGAGATGCAAAACATGATCAAAATCATTAATAAGAGATACCTGGGCTACTTAAAACTATAAGATTTCATTTGGGGTGCCCATTAGTGATATCTTAATTACTTCCAAAAGCTGATTAGAGGAAAGACACACCAACAATCTTTCCACTCTCTTGGACCTTTGTCCCATCGAGCATGCTAGAACCATTTTCACCAAATATTTCACCCTATAGGAGGGTGTTCAAGCCTCCTTTATATTTAGGAAACATGGGAATAATTCTAGGTATGTGGGTTTACCTGTAGCATAAGTAGATCTCTAGGCTTAAGGGATAGCTCCTTGAATATACCTTTCAATGCTTATCACCTACTTAACTAATATTTTATTAGAAAAGAGGTAGAAGTTTGCATAAAAATAAATTACTGTAATGGGATGATATACTAGTATTATTTCCATAAGAACATCATACTTCTATCATAATGAAACATGAATTACAAACCAACTTCCAAGTCTTATAAGGTTTTAACATAAGTGTTTCAACATAGAGGTGATATGCATGAGACAACACAAGGTAATTGAACTAGAGGGTAGATTGCAAACTTTAAGAATAATTGTAAACTTTAAAGGATCTTAACACACTAACTATACTTTATTTGACTTGTCAGAATAGGAACTATTGCATAAACATGAGAGGATAAGGAGAAGCAAAGATAGAAGGTTATCACTTAACATCACTATACATCAATTTTCACACTTAGACAAACATTAATGAACTCAAAACCAAACATTAATTTATTTTTCAAAGGCAAAATATAATGTCAATCCAACAAGGCTTCTCCATACATGGTGTGGTATATTTTTACAAGAGTTAAAGAGGCTAGTACTAATAGAATTTGAAAGAGAAGTGAGAAGGATTAAGTTCAAGAGTCACTAGACCATGTGTAAATCTAATAAAAGGAGTTACATATGTAGGAGAAAGTAATATGTAATATACCATGCAAGTTATCATATGATAAATGTCCCTCAAAGGCATGAAACTCCTAAAATGTGGTGTAAGACTCCTCATTTACTTGCCTAGAAATTACCTTCATCATTCAGCCTCCTTGAAACGTTCCACAATAGACTAGGGATAGATATCATGATTGAATTGAGAGTGAGGGGTTATAAACAAGACCCAAAATGCATTGGTTGTATCGCTAATTAGTGATATTCTTTTGGACATGAGTTATCACTCCCTATAGTCCAAATAACTCCTCTTTCACTCACCCTTCACACATGGCACCAAATTTGTCTTTAGTTATCCAATCCATATATAGGAGTGAATGACACTTTTAAAGATCCTTCATACCCTTACATTAATTAGGTAGACCTTAAATGGCCTCCTACTTGAAGTTTTCATCTTCTCACTAACTTGTACACTATGGCAGTTTGGACTGGTTAAGATGGAGAAACTTACAAAGGCACTTGTGAGATTTTATGATGCATGAAATGGAAATGAGGTGTTATCTCAAGTCCCAATCTATCTCACCAAGTGACTTGCATCCCTTGACTCTCACATAAACCTACAAAAAATAAAAAAAATTCAAAGAAACTAGTTTTGTGCATTGTCTATATAATTAGGGTACAATAAAAATGGGTGAAGAGGAGACTTGGAGAGTCCTCTATAAATTCCAATCATTTTCAAAGCCATTCTATCCCATTTGGATGCATCTCCTTCTTTATTTTCCTAATCAGGTCACTAGCAAGGGTTTTAAAGGGTTTAAAGTCATTTTGCCCTCTAAGGATTGTTCATATAGGTATGATTTCCAAATTCATAAAATATTTTTTAAAGACCTCCTTCAACATTCCACAACTCCTCAGATTCTCATGTAAAGTATCTATGTAGGTGTGAGCATCTCAAGTTAGCCTCTTGATCTTTGTTTTCCATTCTACATACCTCATGATGGTCTTAAGCCAAGATGTGGCTTCCCTGTGGTCTCCTCTACATTTCAAAAGCTTGAACACACCTAATATCTCCCCATGTAGGCATTCTAATTCTTTGGAGTTTTTATCTATTTCTAGAAGTGAAGTTTAGAACCTATTAGGCATTGGACCTAATCAAGAACTAATAGGTCTGTCTGCATCTTATGGGTTTAGGACACCCTGACTTTTTCACCTCATCCCACAATCATTTGGATTCATTCACCTCATGTTCAAGCTATGTCAACACCCATAACACCATGTTCTAGTTCACTGTCAACTACAATTGACTGTAGTTGGCTAATTTGGTGCAAACAAGGGTCTTGTAGGTGTGTCTCAACCTTTAAACTTTATGTTTAACTCCATGTGATTTTTTTAGGTCTTAGAAGCAACTCAAATGATAAGTGTTCTTATGACTATAGGTTCCCATCTTCCAAGGTTTACCTTGTGAGTTATAAACACCTATATACAGGTTGTAGGTAGCCTTTTTGAGTAAAAGTACACCTATAGGTGTTGATGGGAGTCAATACCCTAAAATTTTGCTCTCCTCCAAGTTATTTAAGTCATTAGTGTGCCCCTTACTACAATGGAGTCACTTACCATAGGGAGATGCTATTACGTTACTATCTTAGGGTGATGAGGGCACTTGCAACTCTAGGTACTGTAGTAAATACTGAAGAAAAGAAGTGAATAATTTCATGATTTGGGAGCCTCCTAATCACCACTTAATTTCATGTTTTTAAATGCTTCTTTATTTGAGAATGGTTATTGAATGTTTTTAAACTTTTAGTATTTTGAAGACATTATTATTGTGGTAATATGGATTCGGGATTAGCTTTCATGATGATATTTACACTCTTAAACTTGTTAGAGAGATGTGCCTTTAATATTATTATGACAAAGTTGTATGAGGAGTTGTGGTAGGGCATGGAAATGAGTGAATATTTAATCTTGTTTACGATGGTTAAGATTTAGATTTGGATAAATACATTTTATTGTTATGTTTGAATATGAATAGGATGAATATTTGAGTATGCACATATTTGTTAAGTTGTGAAAGTATTATTTTAAAAAATAAATTTTATCAAAAAGGTTGTAGTCTAATTGATGAGGATGATAGTTGTTTATATTTATTCACTAAGATACAAATATTTCTAGATATTTATCATGAAAAGTCAAGCCATTAATATTAAGGTTATACTTTAGATGATTTTGAAAGTGTAAATACCCCTTACTCGTATTTGCTTAACTAAAAAAGCTTACTAATTTAATGATTCCATACCTGACCAAAATATTTGAGCATGTATAGTTCTATGTAAAAAAGGGTTAAAGCATAGCCTCTACCTTCCTTATTATTTTTGTCTTACTAAAATTATGATCATTATTATCTCTTTTACTATTGAGCTTGATTAGTAAGAAATGCAATATTTGATCATGTTTTAACAGTTAAAGAGTAAGAGAGATTTCATATTTTTAAAGGTTGAAAGGGAGCTTTAACATTTTTAAAGGTAGAAAAGGGACAAAGTTGAAAATAAATTTTATATTATTATATTTTATTTTTAATTTTTAGATAGATTGTATATATTTTCACTCTTAACACTTTAGTATTAATATGTAGATTGGTTGCATTTCACTTATATTTTGGGTGTATGACCAACTTAATCATTTATATGATTAAAGAAGATAATTTTAAGCTTTTTAAGTATAAAATGATAGATTTAGATAAATATTATTTATCTATACATCTTATGATTAACATATAGTTTTAGATGATGTCAATAGAAGTTGGACTACTGCATTTAATACAATCTTAAACTAATAATGATAGTGAATATTTGTTTCATACATTGTAAGTAGGTTAAATTTATATAAATATTTGGTAATATATAGAAAGGAATAATCCTTATATTAGGGCATCTTATTCTCTTAAAAGAGAGGGTAAAGTTACACTAAGAGAGGACAAGATAAAGAAGTGTAACAAAATTCTCATTATTTATAACTTTTTAAAAGACTACATTATTTTCTTGACTCTTTTCTTGATATGATATAACCTATGACATTACAAATATGATTAGTTGGTTTTACATATTAAGTAATTCTTTTTCAACTTAATTTTACATATAAATAACAAATAATTAAATGACTCCACCCAAAATACAAATGAAAAGTTGATTTACAATAAAAACTAAAATCTTAAATAATTAATAAACTAAATTAATTAAACAAAAAAACTTATAAATAAATTACAACAATCAATAGGACCCCACCCACTGCTTCGAGACAAAATTACAAATAACGAATTAAAAGCCAACACAACCTTGGAAGGAAACAAAATCTTAAAAAGTTACAATTCATACCCAAATCAACATGCCCTTCTCATGTAATAAGATTTCAAAAATGAAATATCAATGTCCCTATTAGAAGGAAGGTCCAAAACAGGTCAATTACATATACCACCTTAAAAAGTCATGATTTGAAAGGATAATCTATAAAGATAGAAAATGACCATGTTTATACCATGACTTTTGATAATCTTATTCCATTAATAACCAATAATTTTAACACTGCCTAGTGTAACAAGGGGATTTTAAGAGATGTTGTATAACCCATGTAAAGCTTGGTGGTTTAAGCCAATACCAAAAAAAAGGCTTTTTCCCTTTATTTAAAAATGCAACCACCTCATCCATATACAATTTCCTAATTTTCTTTGGATGGGATATGTATGAGGGTTATTCTACAACAGGACCATCGAAAATATAAGAACAACTAACCTTCCCTACTATAAACATTTTTTTTCCAAGATCCTCAAAAGAATTATCTACCACTGCAACTACAACTTCATCACAGTTATTCACACTAACCCCACTCTTATCACTATTAACATACAAGATTTTTGAACATTTAATAGGCTAAGCACCTCATTTAACTTCTTTTCCAAAGAATACAAATTTAGGAGAAACTCCTTACCAATGAGATTTGGGACTTATTAGTGTGTTTTCATTGATTCTGAATTGCCATAAGTAAGATGATCTAGTTAAAGGCATCGTAATTTCTCCTTTCAATGGCCAGACAAAATTTAGAGTCAATCTAGTTTGTGTTCCATGTCAGGTCCACAATTCCCAACTTCTCCTAGCCAATAACACACCATATAAAAACCACAGTGTAGTGATAAGATCCTTGAATATCTTCTTGATGTCATCGCCATCTAAAGGTCCCATAATATCTTTCTCCAAAAGAGTCTTGTCCCAGTTTCTCATTTTCACTCCTTACCCTTTGGCTCAGAGATTACATTAGTAAACTAATTACAAACTATCCTATTTTCATGTTAATAAATTAAAGGGTTAAAGCAAAGAATGACTTTGTGAAGAAATGGACAAAATCCAGAAGAAAACAATCGTCACCTAAAACTTACCATAATAGTAGCAAAGGAGAGAGAAAGGTGATACCTTCCAAACAACACCCGTCGTGCAAATTAACGACAAATTTAATAATGATGGAAGCCCAAACAATGCCTTTTAAATATTATTAATAAGATCAAATATAAAAATATTTTAAAATGCTTTGCATAGAAGGATACCATCTTGTCACAACTCATCACCATCTCCAAGCATGGAAGCTCCAAAGTTGGCCAAGTAATCCAACAGTTTATTAATATCTCTATTACCATGTTTGATTGAAGTAAACTCAAAGAAAAGAAAAAAATTCTTGGATGATGATGTTAATTATCTAATTTCCATTCTTATAAAAATTAATAGTGTTAATAAGTAGCATCAAATCTCCTTCAATTTCCAAATTGACAATATCGATATCAATTTCTAATCTAACTCCTTTAAAAAAGATAATTGTTTCAAAAATATTTTTCATTATCCATGAGATATTAACAACATAGCATGAAATAATAGAACCAACACTATCTTTTAGAATTTCTCTTTCACTCGATATCCTCGATTTTCCTTTTGAGGACCCATCAAAATTATGTTTGATCAATTGATGAGGAGGGGCTCTTCAAATACCATTCAATCTCAAATTAATTAAAATTAGAAGAAAAAAATATTGCAAAGGATCCTCTACTTTAAAAGGATGTGATTATCCTATCCTAAAATTTTATTTTTATGTAACGAAACTTCAGCTTATAAACTTCCTAAAACAAACCTTTTAATTTCCATATTAAAATATGCATAAGGAGAAGAATGGCCTATAGTATCATATCATTTGAAGGGAGGCATCTCCCAAAGCTTACACACTTTATCACCTCCTTCCTCCACTTAGTTGACTAACATACTCTAAATGAAACCAGTTCCCACCCAACTTTTACCCATCCACTAAAAAAATCACATCCATATCCTCTAAGAGAAAAAAACAATGAAAGCACACATGACATGAATCCTTAGAAGAAGAATTACATTGAACACATAACAATGAACCATGGAAACCAATCCTTAGAAGCCTATCCCAAAACAAGGATTTTTGTATCATAGATAATGATACAAAACATTTTATTATGACAAACCAATGAAATTCTAAACTTTAACCACCAGCTAGTCTAGAACCTCTAGATTACTAATCAGCATATGATTATTTCACAAAATAATCATCCAACATGTCCATCATCCATTTCAAGAAATCCTCTTCTTAAGAGGACTCAAGGGTTGTGAAAGAAAAAAATTGTATAAATAAAGGAGAAGGTCTAATGTAAAAGGATCCATGCTCACTAGGTACTTCTAGTATCTATTCTCATCCTAAACATCTTTGAAATAGTCCAATAGTTATCAATAGTGTGACCTAAGCATTTAAAAAGTAATCATTAAGAGGTGGAAAGAAGGATGATGAATAAGAGTTGTAGGAATAGACCAAACATCCTTCCATAATTGAACTCTCCTACCATTTTTAGTATTTTAGTAAAGAAAATCAAGAATAATAAACTTGTATTGGTTTAGGAAATTTCATTTATGAAATCCCTTCATCTAATTTTCATCAATGAAGATTCTCATCAGATCTTCTAAACCATCGAAATATTTTCCTCTTAACATGGTAGTCCAAATACAAACCCTCTATGAGTAGATTCTCCAAAGTAATATATTACCAAAGGATTTATTCAACATAATTTTTTTTATACTAACTCCATATTTTGACTTTGGCTTGCAAAATCATACCATTTTTTAGGACAATATTTCTAACATTTTGAGAGGCATTCAAAAGGAAGTTTCTCATAATCAAAATTAATTGATGTTTAATACTTTTAAGAGCTAATAAAACCAACACCATATTGACCATGTTTAATTAGAAAATAGACTCAATAAAAATAATTTCCCAAAACCAGTTTCCTTTCCAAATTATCACTTTATTTTAAAAATAAAATTCAAAATGTCTACTTTTTTATTTTTGTTTTTAATATCCTAGATAATCCCACAAATAAGGGAACACCTAAATATTTACTAAGAAGCTTCCCAATAGAGAACCCAAAGATAGCTTTGATCCTCATTTGACAAGGAAGAGAGGTGTGAAGAAAGAAAATACTTGATTTGGAAAGATTCACAACCTATCCAAATCTTTCTAATATCAATATATAATATTTTGAAACATACGAGCCTCCTAATACTTAGATAGACTAACAATAATAGTGTCATCAACAAATTCACCATGACACCTCCACTATTATATCCACCCACTGATAATATTCAGACTCTTTACCTTGGATATGGATTTCCTTAGAGATTTTCTCATAATAATAAATAAATAACATGAAATAAAATCACCTACCTAAGACCTCTGGAGGAAGGAAAAAAATTAACTGGAACAATATTTACCAGAATAGAACAAAGAAGAAAGTTGTAGAAACAAACACTTCAACCACTCACACAAATGACAAGAAAAGCCAAGTTTTTTAAAAACTATAAACAAAAATTTCCAATTGAATCTATCGTATCATACACTCTACTAACCTTTGCTATAATCTTGTAAATAGTTTTACAAAGAGATATATGTTTGAATCCATCCAAGAAATCAACATTAGATTCCTTCCTAATGAGAGGTAGAAAAGTACAGTTAAAATCCTTGAGGATTCTTATAGAGGATATTGCTTCATTTGTTACTTTAATCACATCATTCTTTAAGATATGCTAGAAGTTCATAAGAAACCCCAAGGGAAACCATCTAGTCTAGGGGTTTTATCCTTTTCCATGATAGAGAGAATTGTGTGAATTTAATCTTCAAAAATGAAAAACTACAACTCCTCAATTTTTTCCTCAGTGATCACCCTTGGGATCAGGTTTGTAAACTCTTATTTCTCTCTATCATTGTCCTCGAGATTTTGTATTAACAAAATTTGAAAGTATGTGGTAATTTACTCCTTGATGTTAGAGATTATTTAATCCTTACACCATCTGATTTCATAATGCTCAAAATCCTATTAAAGTTTTAAATTGCCAGGGTCTAGTGGTGTATATATTTTATATTCCTTCTTTTAGCCAAGTTTCTCTAGATTACAGATGCTATAAAATTCTTATTTTTAGAGGCCTTCATTAATCATTGTCATAAGAACATGTTCATTTTGGAGAGAAGTGCATCATGACCCAATCTTTGAACATCATCATTTATGAGATATATTTACTTCAATATTTGTGTTCTCCTTTAAAATGGTTCCAAACACTAGTTTATTCCAAGTTTTGAGTCGATTTATAACATACATGATTCTATGAAACATTATGTAGGTTTTATAACTCCCAATAAGCGTTGGAATATTCCACAAGTTCATAAGGTGACAAAGATGTCTTCAATCACATCATCTGAAATCTAAAATGGATTCTACTAAGTAAACCATCTTTTTAGATATTGATATTCGAGAGTGATAAGAAATTAGTTCAATCTAAAAACTTAGAAAAGCTTCTAACTCTAGTTTAGTCAATAATTCGTAATTAAAAAAATATCGTGTTTCTCTTTTTCTATGCAACATTACCAAACCCAGCTCTCCTATTAATCTATATGGAAGAATCTCCACTCTCCTATTACCAAACCCAACACACATAGTACGATCCTATTAATCTATGTGAAAGATCCTATACAACTCTCCTATTACCAAAACATGATGCTTGTATAGACTTTCCATGTATCTTAGTCAGTTCTAATTACAGTGTGATGAATTGACTTTGAGGGGCAGTTCACATAGATATTTTGTATCCCATATATAATTATAAATAACATATTATATGACCATTACATCTCATATCACTTATAAATAAAAGATTGTAATTATGATTATTAATACAAAAAATTAAAATTAAAAAAAAAACAAATTATTAGTTTAAGTTTAAAATAAATATAAGATATAGATATATATGAATACAATAAACATTTTCTATTTTTTCTAATATATTGAACTTTCTATTTCCAGACTATGAATGAAATTTGCATTGTATTTTTACTAAAGAGTATGTCTCTTATACATATAAAAATTTGAAAATAAAAAATGATATTAATAAATTCATTATAAATCATAAATATTGGCTCTATTAATATTTGATTGTGGGAGTAAACCTTACAATAAGAAAGACATCATCCCATAATAATACTTATTTTTTGATTATACATCCCTTTCATAAGATATCTTGAAATAAATGAAGACATTGTATAAAGCACAAAGTGTGGATATGAAACCAATAGTTAATATTAGTTGGAAATTATTTATAGATAAATTTGCATTCCAAACTCCATTTTCTTCATAATAAAATGCATGATTATACACGTTCAATTCCAACCCATCATAAACATTAAAATATTTTTCTCCTTGAAAACTTGAGATCTCGCCACATAATATTTGGGTTCACATTTCCATCTACATCATGTTACACATAACTAACTAATATAAATTACCTTCAATTCCATAAATTTTTCTACTAATTTTAAAACAATAATAATTTTATCAACTTGACATCCTTAACATTATAATAACTGTTCATCTAATTTTAAATAAATTGTGAATTAATTTCCACCCTTAAAACTTCATCCTCACATGCAAACACAGCACTAAAACAAACAATAAACGATCAACGATTTACAAAATTTTAAGATTGCTTCCATCGTGTAGTGGTTCTAATGTAATCTATATTTTATTAATATAATGGAGACTACACAAAATTTAAAGAGACTTAAATTCGTCGCATTTAGGATAGCAAGATACTAGCTCCATTTTAATTCCTATATATACACAAAATATTTTTTACATAAAAATATAATTTTGAATCTAAAGCTACAAACCACATCAAATACCACGCTCAAATTTGAAACATAAAATTTCACTATTATTTTAAAAAAAAATTGTTTTTCAAAATCACCTGTATATACAATTTTTTTTTTTTTTTCTCTTTCTTCTTTTCGAATTTTGAATCACCGTGACACAAAAGAAATGAATCACGCAAGTGGTGAACCAAGAGATTATTTTATAAGCACTTAAGAACTGCGGGAACTTGAGAAATCTTAAAAAGTATATATAACCAGATGATTACACGCTCTTAATATTTGATTAATTGAATTTGAGTGTGTATATTTACAATACCTTTGAAAAATAGTTAAAGAATAATTTATTTACTCTTTCCTGTGTGTATAGATTTCAAGATCCATTGTCCTCTCTGCGTTGGAAAAGAATCCAAACGAATTTGTCGACTGCGATCTGTTAAGTTGTATGTGACGGTCTAGTGACCGCCTCCTGGGCTTGGATTAGATCCCAGAACCCGTTTCTTCCTGAGTCCAATCTGCATGTGACCCACCGGTGGGCTGTGGGTGGATCTTGATAGCCGCTGCCCATCGACCGCGGCATTTCCTCCAGGACTCGGACGAGAAGGCGGTACTCCCCCCTTTGGCAGAACATTGTACACCACCTCCGATTCTTTCTTCGCAACGTCACGGGTTCGATCCTTGTTAAACCTGAACGTCAGGTTGTTGTCGTCGTTGCCGCCTGTGGCATTCTGTGCAGAGCCGCTCCAGGATTTCATCTCAGCCCCCTCGCACGCCACTCCATGATTCTCTGCGACGTCTTTCACAGCTGCTGTAGTCATGGCGGTCGCTACTACAGATTCGAGCTTCGTATCGAACGATGAAGCATTTTGTGGGGCGCCAAACAGCAGTCTTGCTCCGCTGGACCGTTCCAACCCAACAAGAAGCAGAGCCAAACATAGCAGACTTCCCAACATTTTCACAGCTCTCACGCGATCGAAGCGCAGTAAAGAAAAAAGATGAAAAAATTAAGCTTGGAAGGAAGATGTTTGAGAGAGCGATGATATAGGCTGGCAAATGAAGTCGGTAAGATTGCCGGCCTGCTTCGCTCTGACTCTGACCAGCACGAAATTCTTTTGAATAGTAACAAATTAGAATCTGCCCCGTATGACTAAATTTTAGGTACTTGAGTTTCCGTACCAACTTGGGCTGGCCGCGTAATATTTAACAGTATTTAAGATGTGCGGCAACGACCAGCACTCTCCCCATATACCTCCTTTCGTAGCTAATTTAATGCTGCTATATTTGAAAATAAATTAATTGTGACGCGCTTCCATGCGGAGTATTCGGAACAAATTTAAGAGATTTGTCAAGCACGTGTGGACTTTAGATTAGGTCTGAGGTCAAACCAGGATAGACATTGCCATTGCCATTGCCTCCCTCCCCAGTAACTTCCAAGAAAGTGACGACATGAAGAGGGTGGGATTAAACGGAACCGACGCAATTTTAGTCAGAACTTAGGAATGTTGAATGTGGAAAGTGGGAGTTGATTCGTTGAGAGTTTGGCGTGCCCTACAAGGCAACTTACGTACAGGCATTGAAAATTACAATCTAATGTCAAGTAGCTGCTCATCCGAAAATTTGCCGTTGGTGTTGTCGACATTGCAGATCCACAGCGAAACAGTCATACGAATTGAAAAAAAAAATTATAAAATTTTAATTGTAAAGAAAATTTAGGAGAATAAAGAGAATTTCAACATTATTTATAAAATAATTTTGAAAATTTTTGTTCCCATTTATTACGGTAACATGTTTTAAATAATTTGATAATGTGGATGTCCTTTACTCCTCACTTTTTAAGGAAAGAAGCTTGTTGATTTAAATATATGTTCACTCAATATTGTAAACAATATTCTATATAATTCAATATAATTCTTTCAAATATATAAATAAAAATATATATATATTTAGTCTGTGCTTTGCAAGGAATTATAAAAATCTATTGAAACAATTATTTTTATACAACCAATCAATAAAATGCATAATTTTTTTAGATTTGTGAAGTTTTAATTCAATTATTACAATTTTTAAATTGAAAAGAAAGTATTAAAATTAATTATTTCAAATTTTATGGGTTGTTTAACAAATTTTTGATGTTATCCTAATCTAATTTAAAAAATAAAAACATTTTTTTTAACAGAAATAAGTATACATCATATTTAACGCTTCCTGTAAATTATGCAAATTCTTTAATAATTAACAGTTAACAATTCTACAACGTGCCATCAACCTTCTCGGGAACGACAATACCGTGACTGACATAGTCATCTTTTTTGCCGCCGTCCGTCCACTGTTACAACAAATCCACAGGATTCATCGGAATCGGAATAAGACTGCAGTTACCCGGGTATAAGCAAACAAGAATGCTCGGCTTCTATATGGACTTTACCGGCATCGTGGCAGAGGACCCTGTACAGCTGTTCATTACAAACAGTTTTTTACTCGGTGACGCCTTCATAACCATGCAAATAAGACCGCTATTTTGACTGCCATTCGGATGGCTGGTCGGATTTCATGACACGTTCTACTTAACTCCACTCAACGTCTCCATTATTTATCAAATGAATAAGATGGCTCTATTCGAATGGTGTGTTTAAATAACAAGAAAATCTGCAAGGCAGTCATCATATATTTTCTTCGTTCACGCTTAATTGACATCTGGTGGTAGGCGAGCAATTCTCCAACGGATTTTTGAATAAATAATAACTTAAAAAGTCGGACTGACGGGGCATGCTGTTAATAATGTGTTTCCGAAAAGTGAAAAAAGAAAGAAAGAAAGAAGAAAGAAAGGCATTTTCCACTTTCCCGAAGTGGTAGTTACCCTCCACTCGGCAAACTCCAACAACCATGTGGCTAATATTTGTGGTAGACTGAAAATAAATATGTAAAATTATTTTTAATAATGAGTATTTATCGAACAGTTGACTTTTGAACTCTAAAAAATTAGAGATCAAAATTACAATCTGAGACAATATTTAAGTCTGCAACCAAAGCGTCAGTATCTTAAGCTTTTATTTGATAAATTAAAACTTGATATTAATATATTATTTTATTATTTTGGTATGTGTTTTCTATTGATTTTTTTTTTTAAATTTTATCTTGTGGTTTGTGATGCACACTCGTCCGTTCTTCAGAAGAAACTATAAATTTTGAAGATAAGAAGAACCCTAATAAATGACCGGTTGGCCCCTTGAGAATTGCATGTCTACATGTCTTGCCCTTAATTATGATTGTGAATTCGGTAGGGATTTCCTACAAGTAGTGACAGGAATTTAATTCAACCTTAAAAACAAAATTCAAAGGACTAAAATCCCATACATGGATCTTGCGCAAACCCATGTACCCTAAGATTCTGTAACATTGTTCATTATGATCATGGTATTCATTTGAGCGAAGGGCATGTGTCACACCCTCAATGCTATCAACATATGGACATGCAAAATCATATGTTGAATAAATCTTGTACTTGGACCCAACGCGATGATGAGGGAAAAGATTGCATCTATAATAAATAGGACGCCGAAGAGATTTATTTACAACTTGCATATCCAGCTTCCCTCTAAGACAGTATTGCATACCCCTCTCAGTACCAGCAATCAATTCTTTCCAAAGAATCATATTTTGTTCCACAGTATTATTTCTGTTAATTGACTCAATTCCATCCATTCTCTCTTTCTGCATCTGCTCTCGAGGTGTGTCATCCGCGTAGGCCTTCCCCAAAGATATCATTTTTTCAGCCATCTCTAATAACTGAGGAAAATAATCCGACGTAGATGTAGGTCCTTGTTATTTAATACCTAGCGTATCAAGATCATTCAATATGTTTTCTACGAACTTGTTGCTTTCTTTAGCAGGATTTGTGTCATCAAAATGTTTGATCGAGCGCCCTTTATACCTAAGCAAAATATTGGTTTAGAAAAGCAGATTTTGCGTGCCCAATATGAAAATATCCACTGGGCTCAAGAGGAAACCTGGTACACAATTTTCCCATTTTTGCATCTAGTAGATCAATGTCAAAAGAACCCTCCTCCATTTCCTTCTTATTGCTTTCAACTTTAATTCTATTATGCTCACTTTCTTTTAGGTTTACAGGCCTCGGCTTTCTAGTTCCTCTTCTACCAACATATTTTTGAACTACTTCACTGAGTACTGAGTACTCTGACAATATTGAATTGAACAACCTGACTAGATTCTAAAATTTCTTTGATTTGCATATACCTTCCCATCTTTGCCCAGTCCCTAAAACAAATTAATTCAAAATTTATAGTGTGCATCTATTGCACTATGATTGTCTGTCTTCTAGTAAAGCAAAAATGAGAGATAAAGTATATTTTATATGTGACCGAACAAACAAACAAACATGTATGATCTAGAAGGATATAGTTTTATAAGAAACCAAAAAAGCAAGTCTTCAATTTGCATGCTTCTATGTATGAGACCAAAAGTGGCTGAATTGGAAACAACTGATAGAACAGAAAACTAAAAATGTAAATTAGACCAACTTTTAACTAATTCAGTATCTGCAAGATTGGACCAAATTGCTATGACACAGACAAATATTAAATAGAAAAGACTACTAAAAATATTAAAGAATAAGAGTTTGTCAATGTCAGTACTTGCAAGACCAGACCAAACTATTGTGTCAGCTATAGATAGACTATATCCAACCAGAAACATCCGCAACGACAGATAATCATCGATGTAAGTACATGCTTTTTCAAATTCTACTCCATATGAAAAGATGGATGTATAATCTAGCCAATCATCAATCTAAAGAAATGCCATACGTTCATAAGACTCATTTTAAAGATTGTTTTAACAAAAATCACTTAGTATTAAGACTACATATGCAACTTGTAATATAAATTATTGAATTGAATTAGTTAATCATATGTTAATTATTGAATTGAATTGAAAGAACAAAAGTATACCAAAAAATAACAATGAATAATAAGCTAAAAAAACCTTCTAATTTATACTAATAGCCCATCAGAATTGAGCATAAACTGTGCATTGTAATTTGCCTCTATAGACCCTACATGTCAGATTTTCTTTGAACTAATGCCTTTGTTAATTATTCCTTTATTATTCCTACATAGTAAAGACTACCACTGCTCAGGGATATATGCATGTAAACCAGCTAATTTTGTCTATAGATTATAATACCAAAAAAAGGTTCACTTAGATAATAACTATTCATCACCCTCAAACACTCATTTAATTATATTCACCAAAAAAATATAGTTGGATTAGTTTGGCATGAATTTTTTCTAAAATTTAGATTTGATTCATTATATACATGAATAGAATCATATTTTGTATGCGAAGTAAATGTGAAACGAAGTTAACAATGTTTCATATACATCATTTGCCTAAAAATAAATCAATGTAGCATGTTTAGTTAACTATGGTAGTAAAATTGCATAATTTTAGTATGTTTGCTTGCTAATTATTAGTTTTAATGAGTAGAGGAGATTTGTCAATTTTAATGACATTTGATAACCATAAAATGTTCAGTGATTAAATTTGAAGGGCTTTTCTTAACTCTTTACTTTATTCATTGTAGGGAGCTAAAAGGTTACATTGTAATTGATATTGAATTGCTATATTGAAACACATAAGGTATTTATACAAAAAAAAATAACTATTTTTTTTACATTAACAATGTCAATGTTTTTAAATATGAAAAAATGTAGAATAAGCAATAATGAAAAATTGATTGAATCAATAAATATAGATAAATATGAATAAACAAAAAAAACAAAATTACAACAACATTGATGATGCTTTAGGAAAAAACCATCTTTTCCAAGGAAAATCATTCAAATACAATGTTAGAGATTGCCTCTTTGACACATTTCATGTGCTATTACATTTTAAATACACATCTATAGAAATCAGAAATGACATTATCGACCACTTCTTAAACTACTTGCATATAGGGGATCCAAATGCACTTAAGTCATATGAATTAGAATTAGACCTTGATGAGTTACACAAACTACATGGAAGAAATGACATTGAAGCATATTTTCATAGGATGAGATTATCTACCTCACATATCACATAAATAAATGAAACTAGACTATGAGGTGATAAATTTTGTATACATTGGCTTTCTAGATGGATAAATATAGAAATATGCATATGGTCATTCAGAAGAAAAAATAATTATCTTCAATTCAACAAAAAATGTAAAAATCTTCCATACTCAATCTTGTTCTATGACACAAATCCTATTTTTGGTCATTGTGAACCATTATATTGCAAGAAAAATAGTCAATATACCATCCCACTAACACATATTTGAATATCAACTACATGCATTGATCTTGAATCGCATTAGAAAAATATTTCACAATAAATGCAAATGTATGGCCTCTCTAAGCTAAACACAAAGACATCTGTATGTGGTGAAAGCTTATTCAATTCCATTTGTCAATTAACAAAATTTGAGTTTGACATACAATGTATACGTCATTATCTTGCATAATCATTTTGTAATGCAATACTTTGTGGAAATAACAAAGTACTTCATGATGTAAAAATCAAGATTTGAGATAATTTAATACAAAAGACAAGTAAAGTTCCTAATTGGGAAGCATATATTGTCAAGTTGAGCATGCCATTCAAACAAGGTGAAATTGAAGGAGGAAAGTTTTGCTTAGAATGGATATCTATATTATTAAATGTAAAAATCCAGTTGTGGTCAGCAACTACAAAGTCTATTCAAAAGATATATTGTAGTTGCTTACAACCAACAATTAATTTTAACATAATCTTTTTTGAAACAAACCCATTTCACATACACTATGAGCCATTGAGAACAAAAGATGAACATTGAAGTACTATAATTACATATGACAAAATAAACCTTATCTTTAATGGAAGACCAAAAACATGCCTTCACACTTACAAACATATTCATGAAGTTGTAAAATTAATGACAAAAAAGACAATGGATGCATGCATTCTACATCAGTGAAAAAATACATAAAAGACATTGAAGACACTCCAAGTCATTCATGCATAGTTTGTGCACAATTACACTTTAAGCATAACATGTCAACTTGTAAGCAATTAGAAAAAGACATATTTAAAATTGACAAAAAAAATTCAATGTTTGAAAAAAAAATGCATCAAATGTAATAAAGCATTACAAAAGGGATTGCTTCAAAATTTGCAACACCTTATTGCATTAAGTTAAACATAATGTAAACATATTTATAAATGCTCACAGACCTAGAAGAGCATCTTGTCTCACTAAGAATTGAATTTGCACAAATTAGATAATTGGGATATAAAAAGCCATAGATTGGCCTAACTGGGACAATTATCAATGTGCCATCTGATGTTGACATAATTCAAAATGTATTGTCACGATCATTGGATAAAAAAAAACAATAACTATTCAACTAAAAAGAAAATTATAATACAAAAATGCATATCAATAAGGGATAATTCATGGAAACATTTCCATGCATGCTCTAAAACAATTATGTAAGAGGAAATTGTACCAATCAAAAAAAGTTAGAATAACAAACATTGGAAATAATTCCTTAATGTTAACGACAAATTAAATATATAAAGTAGTGAAACAAGTGACAATAGTGAATCAACTAGTGAAAATGAAGATGAAATGCCCAATGAGACCATGGTGCATGGATTCACTTAATGTACATGTATTTGTGACTTTCAAGATAAAATAATCTAAGTTACACTAGCTAAAGGACAAGAACCACTTGGAATATTTAAAGATAAGTTTGCTGAAGAGATGAATTTCCCAACACTCTTATATGGTGATCCTTATAATGATGACATAATGAAGCAATTATCATATATGAAAGTTGCACAATGGGAATTACAACATAAAAATTATGCAGTTGCATATCAAATTAAAAACCTATTTTTTAAAGCTATGAAAATTATTATAGAATAAGTAGATTTAACAATCTGATTATGGATTAGGAAAGGACAACTAAAAGATAGAAAAATAGTAGCAAGAGATGACAAATACAAATGAAATTTAGATAAATTACTTAAATCTGACATTGGATATGTCAATTTCAAAAAAATACAAATATCCCTAAATTATTTAAAATGTTTGAGCAAAAACACATTTGCAATGATACGTCCATTGGGGCCACCAACATTCTTTGTTACATTCTCTAGTGATGAACACATATGGGAGACACTCACAACTACATCATCAAAATTGTGTAATAAACACACACACACACAAAAGGGAAATTAATCCTTTTCATAAAATCACCAACAGTCTCTTGGTGAGGAAAGACATAGTCACATATACACGATACTATAAATATAGGGTGAATGCAATGTTAAAAATGATATACAAAGATTAATATTTTTTTGGACCGATTCAAGATCACTTCTCAACTACTAACTTCCAAAGTCGAGGAAACCAACACACAAATTTCATGTTATGGGCAAAATTAGCACCAATATATGGAAAAAACACTAATAAGGACATTGCAAATTTTGTAAATAAATATATAACTTGTGATATAGACATAATCAATCCAAACATAGCTAAACTACATGAACATCACCATACAAAGAGCTATCAAAAAAATAAATAAAGACATTGTAGACATAATTTCCTATTCCCTCTAATGAAAAGGATAATTATTTTTGAACCATGTGATAAAAATAATGATCAAGTAGTAAGTAATTCAAAACATATTTTTTCTACTTTAGAATGCAAACACTTTGAATCCTCTATTACATTTGACATGTTTTTGATGGAATTGAACATCACTAAAAGTGAATACATAAAAACAATTACATGCATAGTTACACAACCAACAATTTTTTTGAAAAGAAAGCCATCACAAGCATTAATAAATAGCTTTTCAAAAAAATGCCCAAACTATGTCAAGCAAATACATATACCTAATTTGTATTAAATGCTTATGCTGCAAGTTCTTATTGAACTTCATACATGACAAAAATTGATAGAACAATGAAAAGAAAATTCAAAATAATATGTAAATAACATCAAGTAACAAAATTAGATGCTATTCAAATGGTATATAGCCTAAGAAACACGTTACTCAATACACAACAAATGTCAGCTCAACAAGCTGCCCATATAGTTCTTTCATTATCATTAAATAGTTGCTAAAAAAATGCATATTCATAAACACAAGCCCTTCATAAGAATTCACATTTATTCTAAAACCTCAATCACTATTGAGCCATGAAGATGATGAATCAAAAGATGTCATGTGTAAATCTATAATAGATGATTAACTACAATGCCCTCAACAACTGAGAGATACTTGCCTTGTAGAATTTGTTTTAGAATACCAAAAAAATGGAAAAAAAATATCAAATAAAGGAAAGCCTCGTGTTATTCAAAATTTCAAATACGATAAACATATTGACATTGAAAACTATTGTAGATAAAGACTATTATTATACATTCCTTTTATATAAAATGAAAATACTCTAAAATATGGTTTCCTAACTTGGTGCCATGCATATACTTTTCATGAAAAAAAATATAACAAAAAAAAAGCTAAAATGACATATGACACTAAATCTACTTGGGCTGACATAGATGAACTTGTTGATAAAGATGAATTAAATAATAACACAATTTAAAAAATGAACTCAAACATAGAAAAAAATAGTATTAAAAATGAACATTATGATCTCAAATATCATTTACAATTCCTAAAAAAATAACAAGAAATAAAAGTAGTGTAAAACATTTTGAAATAGGAAAACACCCATTTATATCTAACAATTTAAACTACTACAAACTCAGAATAACACTAAAAAAAGAACAACAAGAAATTGTGAAATATATATCAATGAAAAAATGAGTGAACCCATCTGAACCACTACACATATTCTTAATAGGGAATGATGGCATGGACAAAACATTTACTACTAAAGTCATATATGAAACACTAGTTTGTCAGTATAACAATTTCATTTATAGAAATCCCCTTAAGCCAAAAGGACTAATACTAGCTTACACAAGAAAAACAACACATAATGTTGGAGGAGTAACATTTTACTCTACATTTTTGTTACATTTTAATAAGTCTAAACTTATTCCACTTAGTTCTAAAAAACTAGATGCACTGTCAAATCACTATGAACAACTATGAGTACTTCTCATAGATGAAACATCATTAGTAGGTGCTCGTTTCTTATATTCAATAGACAAAAGACTATGAGATATAATGCATTTTCCTAAAAAATACTTTTGGTAATGTAGACATGATTATTCATGGAGACTTTTACCAATCTCAACCTATGAATGACTGTCTAATTTTTTAACATCCTAAAATAAATGATGAATTAATTCCATATGAATTTTGGAAAAATAATGTAAAAGTCTATGAATTAAAAATGATAATGCATAAAAAAAATGCAAAATCTATATCAATTCTTAACCATTTGCATACAAGATCTCAAACAGATGCTAATATAAGTTACATTATTTAAAATTGCTTACAACTTACACCTAACAATCTAACAATCTTGTACCTCTTTTACAGAAATGATGATGTTCACAAAAATAATGCTAAGATGTTGTCATTGATCCCTACAAATAAAATTGTCATACATGCAATTGTTGAACAATAAGATCTACACGACACAACATATTTTATTTATCATTCATCATCCTTACTTCCTATAATCAAGTTAAATCCTGAAATGCTAATATAAATCTATGTAAGAAACTATGAAATACAAGGTGGATTAGTTAATGGCTTGGGTGGGATATTCAAAATAGACACAAATTGAAGGTGATATAGACATAGTCTTGATCAAATTCAATGATCCATGCATTGGACGTAACCAATCAAAAACCTATCTCATTTATACAATAACTCAATTGAACATGATTGGATACCACTATTATGTGTTGCTAAGCCTCTACATTATACATATAAAAACTGATCTCAAATAATTTGAAAACAATTCCCAATATAACTTGCATGTACAAGAAAAATACATAGATCACAAGGTCTCACAATGGATTGTGTTGCATTTGACCCTTCTCATGTAACACACCATGGCTTAGCATATACAACACTTTCTTGAGTATGAAATATTAAGTCACTTTACTTACTTGCTCCATTATCAATGAAGAATTTCAATG
>JARHVA010007557.1:615000-630000 GCA_037957365.1 Torreya grandis
CCACACAAAATAGCTAAAAAAATATGAAAAATAAAAAATGAGGACTAAGTACTCATCATCTCTGATGTAGCCACTACACATGATTATTTTTATTCAATTTTACATAATATATAGATAGTCACCACTGCCATTAATGATCATCTCTAGCATAATCATTTTGGCCCATAGTATGCCACTATGTCGAAACATGACCCCGTCGCTAGTGGCTTATAAGAAGATGCTATTTTTTGTCTAACTTCTTTTGTCCTCCATACTCTAATGTTAGCTACTTACTTAGTAAACATGGTTTTGAATATCAACCTTTGCATGTTATTTTTCAATTTGGATGTCACATACAAGTGGTAGTACATATTTTTACAATATAAGAATTTTTGTTTTTGACTTTCCTGACACTTTACAAGAATAATTCTAACATCGACAATAGATATTACTACTAAATGTAAATGAACAAAAATAACTTTATTTTTTATTTTTAGGATGAAATTTAGTACTTACAACATACTTGATCCTAATTAAAACAAAACCAAATACACATAACACTTAACATATAGAATTTTGACAATTATCAAATATAAAGAATGGACTCATAAAAACAAACTATTATTATAAACCTAATTTTAATGACACTTATATTAAAAAATTATGTATTTTTTATTAAGTATGGTTAAAATATAGGTTAAGGGTCCCGTGGCCAATATAAAAGAGTCCAGAAGATATAATAATAAATCTCAAAATGGGTGCCACAACAAGCAACCAATGAAAAATAAAACAACCAATAGGAAACAGATAATTTTTGGCCAATCATCTATTTTCATGAGACAGCCACAAAATAAAATAAATGAAAAAGCCCTCCCATAAGAACCTTAAGGTACCAAACATCGAACAGATGAAACAACAAATTTAGGGCAATGCTGATTATAACTTACCACCATTTACCATTAAAACTCTACTACTATTAAAAAAAATAGTGAATCTTCTACCAATTTTATGCTTCCATTAAAATTTTGCACAACAACATCTGAAGATCCCTAATAAAATATAAATCACTTCTTATCTATCTTAGAATGCTCCCACTGAATAGAGGGTCATGCTAGACTTAGATCTTCTACCATTTTCTTCCTCTACACTGTAGTCCACATTGTGTTATCTTATGTAGATTATGTCGCTAAAGGAATTAGGATTTCAAAAGAATCAGAAAGTTGAGATTTGTCTTCTACTAAAACCACAACCAAAGGTTCTACCCTTGGGGTTTAAAAGAGAATATTAACACCCTGAAGGATATTTAGAATAAGTGTTTCCAATACTAAGATTGGCCCCCTCTCATATAGATTTGGTGGGTCTGCCTTGGAGTCCCCATTTGTGTTAGAAAAATCAGCACTAGCATCATTTAGATTAGGAGACTCAGGCTCATCAGACGATGAATTTGAATTATCACTCATAGATTTATTACCATTCATAGTGAGATTAGAAAGATAGAAGTTAGACCTCTAGGAGGTTTCTTTCTTTTTTTCTATGATTACTGTAGTCTTTATTCAAATTATAGACTTTTATTATTTATTAACTTGTAGACAAGTAGCACCACTATTTATCACTACACTAAACATAGGCTAAAGGGAATGAATTTTATACTACACAATGAATAAATGATGTTTTGTATACTATACTAGATTAGACACTTGTATACTTCATGGCATTGAGTATGCTACATATGGTGTAAACATCAGCAATAGAGATTGGTACAATAATCATAATTGTGAAATAATGCATTCAATTTTATTTTAGAATCATAGTAGAATCAATGATGGAAGAACAAACCATTTGACTTTAATTTTTTTTAAGATCTCACTTATCAAAAGTGAATAAATTTGTGCATGTCAAGATTTGAACCATCAAATTTTCTATAGTTGGGTTGAGAGCTAGAACTAGGTTGAGTGGATGATGATAAATCATAGGGGTTGATCACAAAGAGTATTACCTATATCTAAAACACATTCATAGCCTAAAATATGTAGCTATTAGAATCATATGTTGGGAACTGATGATGGATGGAAGACCAAGTCTCAATGCAGAAAATGGAGAATCTATATGTGGAAATAGTAGCCACAGGTCTATGTAAAATGGAGTGTTTCAAAGATTGAAGGCCTCTAAATGCACATGAGCTTAGGACTATCATGAAATTAAGTTACACAAAGAACTCAAACTAAATATACATTAGCTAGATTTAAGACAAATACCATGGCTACATTTTCAAATGAATTCAATGATTCATCACAAGAACTTTCTATTATGATATCAAATAATGTGAATATTCAGATTTTAACAGAGAGCTGAGTACATATAATAACAAATACAATAATATTATACTGCAAACTCACTTGATAATATGAATAACCTCATACAAATATATAGGATACATACATCTTATAATTGAGAATGTTCTTATCCCTATAATCACTCAACAAACAACTTCTCAACTATCTATAATATCTACCCATATATTATAGTTGTTATTCACAATAATAAAATACTAAACAATATATTCTAATTTAACTAATACTATAATTACTATTTACCAAAGTAAACTATCTAATATAAACACTAATCTTTAACAAAATATATAATTATACTTAATTAAATGACTTGAAATACTTATATTGTAAATATTATTCGACACTGTATATATATTCTTAGGCTCTACATATGATGTTGGTTTAAAAAAGAGCCAATTAATTTGAAGCACTTTTAACTATTATAAAAATTATTAATGATAACAATTTTTATTTCTATACTAAAGTTTCAAAAGTATTTTATTATAGTCAATGTAACATTAACCATAATAAGATTTCTTCTGATTAATGTAGAGTTGTTTATAAAATAATTATAATTAACAATTAAATTATATTTTTATCATATTTGTATAAATGACAATATGGTAATTTAAGGTTTTACATTCATGCATAAATTTTCATTATATATTTTATTATGATTTTTGTTTTTGATATATAATAATTATGAGTTGGCAAGGCCACATAAAAGTTTCAATTCTCATATTTCTATTGCACTAATCATTAGTATTGATCTTACTTATAAATCGTCTAATTATTAATAATATCAAGTATATCAATCAATTAATATTAATTTTTTAATTGTAAATCATTTAATTATTAATAATATTTAGAAGATTGCCCCTTATTATAAATCATCTAATTAATAACAATATTTGAACTTGAGTCATCACTATACTAATATATCTATTTTAATGAGATACACCACCACCCAATAAACAATATTGAATCGATTCTGAAAAATAATAAAACACTATCTTTATCATTTGTGTTTTTTTTGGTGGGGACTGGAGGGCGGAGTGAGGAAGGTTGGGAATTTATAGGGCAAGGAGGGACACATAGAAGGCACTGCTGACTCCTTAGATTGTGGCTAATCAACAATCCATTTGCTGACTCATTCTGCAGGTATTGTTTGTTTGTTGTTAGAGATCTCAAGAAGAGATATTTTATTGTTTTTATTATTGTCATTTAAATATATCTAACTGTTTTCTTTCCATATGTTAAAACTCTGAGGCCATGGAAAGGGCAGGCGGATCTGTTTGCGGAAATTCCTTTTACTGGTTGCATATGAACTTCGCTTTTGCGATTTTAGTGGGTAATGAAAAGTTCAGTGAGAAATATTGCTTGGTATTCTACGGCATGCATCTCATAATTAATTTGTGCATAAATGGCATACAAGTCTTCAGTGTCTATTGTTTTCTTATGAATGGTAGATTAACAGGGTTCGGTCCTTTGCCCCACAGTCTTCCTTGTTCTATCCCTATTATGACAATGGATTTTGGAGGAAAGGTTTGTCAGTTATATGCCATTTTCTATGGGTGTTTTTTAGATCAGTGGTGCATGAACTTTTGCACTAAGCATTTCTGCTAAGCTCGAAGATTTACCAAAAGCATAAAAAATCAACCGGTGCTCTCAGTCTGATCCACAGATCAATTTCCCAAAACTTGTTATTATTTTCCCCACAGCGTTGATGCATTGAAACTCTTGGATGAACATAATTAGGTCTAACCATAAATCTGGAAATCAACGGGAGAAATCATTGAAGCTTTCGAAAACATAGTTTGGCTTATTTAAAAAAGGAATGTGTCACCATAAGATTACTATCGTTTAAGATAATTTGGCAGATGGCCTGTGTTATCCTTTGGGCATGTAAAATCTTAACAACCTTTGGCTTTCTCCCGTCATTTTAGCATCCCTTTCCGGGTTCGATTCATAGGATATGCACTAAAGCTCCTAATGCTCTTAAGAAAGAGAAATGGACATAATTTGTAGGACGTTGCATAGCTTTAAAATTTAATAACCACCCTTGCCAAGTTTTTATTGTAACACTGTTTATGGAAGAAATTCAAATGGTGCTTTGGTTTAAATTGAGACATTTTTTCCGTTAGAATAGTATATTGGTGGCTAATTCGCCATAGCCTAAATTTTTTTGTGGGATGAATGTGAGGTGATTGTGTTATAAAATAACTCGTAGTATTCAGGTTATTAATTTTGTAGTAAAGAATTCACGATCATTGTTCACCTTAATTAATAAGGTTTATTACTAATAATATATTTTGATACTTTTATGTGAACTTTTTATGGTTAGTTAAATAATATAACAATTATTTTACATGTTCAATATTTTATTTTACTTTAATTTTTTATTTAAAAATTTAGTGGAAAAATATGTAGTCAAAACATGGTTATTATAATTTTATTATATTATTAATACAAAGACTTATTTTTTGGAGGCTATAACTTTTGACTCATTAATTTGATTGAGCTCTCATTTATGCCAACACAAAAATAAATTAAAGAATAATAAAATCGTAACTAGTTTCATTGATTAAGACCAATTCCAATATATTTAGAGAATCATACAGGATCATCTAGGGGTCCAAAATAATATTGTAATATTTACTCATTTTAAAAATAATAAGTATTAGATAATTTTGTAACCAGATGTGAACTTGAGTTAAAACTTATTTTGTATTGTGACTTTAATATTTAGAAGATATGTTTTGAATTTTAGGCTCATTTGAAATTGCTTGAAAAATTCACTAAGTGTAATTTGTTATTTATAGCAGGGGCAAGTAACTCTAGGGAGTTTTTAATATTTCTAGATTTTTTAATTTTGCATGTCAATTCCAATTTTAATTTGAGGTTTATTTAAATATTTATATGTAATGTTTTCATTAAAAGTGAATCAATGAATATTATGTTTTTATGAAATTCTAAGTATTATACTTATTGATATTTTCATGTTTTGCTAGTCTATGGATTTATCATCTGGTATCAAAACAAATTCAAATCTTGGAGGTAATATTTTTGTGAATTGGTGTTTTTATATTTTTAGAGAATATTTTTTGATTGAATAATAGGTGTAACAGATGGTGAGAAGATGACGATGAATTTATCAAATGAATAAGACTATGCAAGAAAAACAAAGAAAAGTGGGATAGTTAAATATAATTATTGCAAATCAAATACAAAGGTAAATGGAAGATGAAACAAAGAAATAAACAAATCATAAAGATGAAATTTAGTAAGAAGAGGAATGAGAATAGCCACCATCAATGGAAGAAAGGATGGTTAGGGCTTTTCAGGGAAGGAATGAAGGATCAAGGTTAACATTCCAAATTATGGAGTTAGTTTAAAAATAGAGGAGTTGATAGATTGGATAAACAATATGAAAAGATTTTTTGAATGATAAAATCTAAGAAAAAGAATTAAATTTAAGTTTACATGTACAAAATTTAAGGGTCATGCAGTGATTTGGTGGGATGACATGTAGAAATAGAGACAGATAAAAGGTAAGGATAGTATCAATGCATGGAGAAAGATTGAGAAAAGTTTGAGGGATAAATTTATTCTTATGGATTAGGCACAAACCCTATATAGAAGATTATAAAATTTAAGGCAAAGGGATCACAGTATACAAGAGTATACATATGATATTTACAAGCTTTCCATAGGAGTGGAGAATGATGTAAGAGAATAGGGGATTGCAAGGTATTTAAATGGTTTAAAGTGTTATATTCAAGATGAATTGAGCATGTATAAAATACTTTACATGAAAGAGGCTTATCAATTAACTTTGAAGGCATAATAAAAATAAAATAGATATAATTTTAGAAGATCAACTAGGCAAATAAAAGGATAATCACCTCTAGTTTGAGGATGAGGTGGGTTTAATTCCACTAGGGTGACTCACCATGGTGTATAAAAATAAGAGGATAATAGAAAAGGATTTTAATATCAATAAAGATGAAGAGAATTTTAGAGAGGATGATGTTGTGGTGGTGCTCAAAGATGGTTTCCAAATCTACACAGGTCTTACATTTGTTGCATATGTAAATAAGGACATGGGTTATTTGATTATCTGCACTATCATGAACAAGAAAGGAGGCAAGATGATGCCCATGAAGTAATTTTGGTAAATTCTGAAATAGATAAATAAAATACAGAAGTTGCAATAGAAGATATAAGAGAAAATATCATGATGAAGAGAACAATGATAGTTCTAAGGAAAGAACAAGTGAAAAATAAAGAAGGTCGTGATTCCTGGCAATGTATAAATATTTTTTAAACTTCATGCACTTCAAGAGATAAGATATGAAAAGTAATTATTGATGGTGGTAGTTTTGAAAATACTATTTCTAAAGAAATGGTAGAGAAACTAAGATTGCAATATGGAAAACATTCCTATCCTTATTGTATTTCATGATTTAAGAAAATTAATGAAGTTATAGGAGATAAAATATATTTAATCAAACTTTATAAAATAAAAAATTTTAGAGATAAAATATGGTGTAATGTTATTATAATAGATATATGCCATATATTTTTTGGAAAGTCATGTAAATATGATAGAAAAGCAATTGATTATGTAACAAATAATGCATATACTTTCTGGAAAGGTAGTACAAACATAGTCATATTACCTCTTAAAGAATCAAGGGAGGTAAAAATCATGTTGTTCACAAAGTAATTTATCAAATATAAAAAGAGGATAGGTTGTTGTAATGCATTAATAGCTAAAAAAAAAGACACAAAAGTGATGTTAATAACAACAAAAATAGTATAAGTTTTGAAAGAATATGCAAATATTATACCTAATGAGTTATATGATTTACCATGAAAGAAATACACTCAACATCATATTTATTTGATTTCAAGATCAAATTTAGATAATCAAGCAACTTATAGGATGAGTCCAATAGAACATTCTAAATTAAATAAATATGTTACTAAATTAATGAGAAAAGGTTTGTAAGTGAGAGCATAAGTTCACATGCAACACCAACATTAATAACTCTATATAAAGATGAGACATGAAGGTTATGTGTGGATAGTAGAGAAAAAAATAAAAATAACTATCAAATACATATTTCATATACCTCATTTAGATGATATGATTGATGTGATTGTAGGAGAAAATTATTTTACCAAGATTGATGTAAGGAGTGGATACTATTGGATTCATATTCATGAAAGAAATTAATAAAATAAAATAAAATTTAAGACTAAGGATGACTTATATGAGTAGATGGTTATGCCATTTGAGTTATCTAAGGAACCCAATATGTTTATGAGGGAGATAAACACAATGATGTAGGATTATATTGGTATGTTTATAATAGTCTATTTTGATGAGATTTTGATATTTAGTAAGAGTAAAGAATATAAAATAATGTATTTGAAAGTGGTATTTAAATTCTTAAGAAAAGAAAAGCTTTATGCAAATTTAAGGAAGTAAAACTGTATGTAGAATAGTTTGGTATTTTTGGGGTTTGTAATTTCTAAAAATGAGATCAGAATGGATGAAGAAAAGGTAAATAAAATTATTGAGTGGCCTATTCCAAAGTACATCACAAAGGTAATAATTTTATATGGTTTAGGAATTTTTTACATAAAATTCATTTAAAAATTTAGTAGTATTATTTCACCAATAATAGATTGCATGAGAAGAAAAAAATTGTGTTGACAAAGGTAGGAATATAGAGATTTTAGTTATCAAAAAAGAATAATATAGAAAAACCTTTTTTAGCATTACCAAATTTTAACAAAGTGTTTGAGGTGGATGGTGATATTTCACATGTGGGAATTGTTACCTTGTTTGAGTCAATAAGGAAGGTTAATAACATATATCAATGATAAATTGAGTGAGGTAAGAAAAAATTATTCTATATATGATGTTTAATTTTATGTCATTGTACAATTATTAAGATATTGAAGGCATTACTAGTGCCCAAGGAGTTTATACTATTTACATATCATGAGGCTTTAAAGTATGTAAACATTCTAAAGAAGTTAAATAGTAGGCATGCAAAGTGGGTGTATTTATTTCTAGAATATACTTTTTTTTAAAGTATAAATCAAGAAAATAAAATCATGTAGGTGATGCTTTGATCATGAGAGTGGCATTTTTAACTACTATGGTGAGTGAGTTAGTTAGATTTGACATTTTTAAATAATTATATGATATTGATCCATGTTTTTGTAAAATAGTTGAGCAATACATAAATTAATTAATAGGTGAGATGGGTAATATTCATAATTAGTATATTATACCATATGGTTATATCTCCAAGGTAAAATAATTATGTATTCCAGTTAGGTCTCTAAGAGATAATATTACAAGATAATTGCATAGTGGTGGTTTGGGTGGATGTTTTTGTAAGACTAAGACTAAATTTGGTGGAGAAGCATTTTTGGCCAAAAATGAAAAGAGATGTGGAAAGATATGTTTTATGATGTAGGCCATGCCAAGTGGTAAAAATGCATGCATAATATATTGGGTTGAACATGTCATTACTAGTTCTAAGAGAACCAAGGATAGATTTGAGTATGTATTTTGTGTTGGGATTGCCCAATACACCGAGAGGTAATGATTCAATTTTATTTTAATTATCGGTAGGTTTTTCAAGATTGTTTATTTTATTTCATGTAATAAATCTAATTATGCCACTATAGTAGTAGAATTATTTTTCAAGGATGTTTTGAGATTACATGATGTTATAAAAACTATTACATCAGATAGGGACAACAAATTTAAGTCATTCTTGGAGTATTATATGGATGAAATTTGGAAGTAAAATATAATCTATTAGTGCATACCACTCACAAATAGATGGAAAAATAAAAATATTAAATAAGAGCTTAGGAAATTTGTTAAGATTCATAGATGGACAAAATCCCAAGCATTGGGACTTGGCTTTACAAAATGTTGAGTTTGCATATAATAATTTTATGAATATATAAACAAGGAAATTAATATTTTAAATTTTTTATGGTATATAATTTATGATTATTTTAGATTTGATATAGTTACCAATTGTAGGATGTGCTAGTGATGATGCAAATTCATTTGTAGAGTACATACAATAGTTGTAAGAAGAAGTAAGAAGGAAGCTACAAGAAAGTAATGAAAAGTATAAATCAAAAAAATGTAAAAATAAGGTTAAAATTATTTGTATAAGAATATTTGGTGATGGTGTATTTAATAAAATAAATATTTTATAAGGAAATATACAACAAGTTGAAATACAAGAAAATGGGTCAATATAAATCTGTGAAGAAAATCAATGCCAATTCTTATGAGATGATTTTAATATATAATTTTGATATCTATTTAGTATTTAATGTTTTATATTTATATGATTTTCATGAAGAATATGGTGAATGAGAAGAAGATGAATAAGTGAATTGGAAGCAACAAGTACTAAAGAAGAATAAAGGAAAAATAGTACAAGTTTTGCATAAGAAGATGTTAAACACAAGAAAATGAAGTTATAACATGTATTTGATATAATGAGAAGAACTAAAACAAGAAGATAACACTTGGATTCTATAATGGGAGCTGAAAGATATTGACAAGAATAAATGATAGTAATATAATAGGGTACCTTGTATGAGTTAAATTATTTTCAACCAGAGATTGATGCAAACACATATCTTCCAGATGCTATAAATTTTGATTCATTAATCCAATTAAAATATTATTCAATTAAAAAAATATATATATAAAATAAATTAAGCAGCCATAATTGGTTTCATTGGTTAGGTCCAATTTCAATATGTTTAGAGAGCCATATAGGATCATTTCAGGCTCTGAAATTATATTCTAGTATTTTTAGTCATGCTAAAAATAGCGTAAATTAGACAAATTTGTAACTTTATGTGAATTTGACTTAAAAATCATAAAAAATCAAGAATTTAGTATTCAAATAATATATTTTATGTTTTAGGCCTAGCCAGACTTGCATACAAAATTTATTAATAAAAACAAGTTACTATTTATAGTAGGAGAAATTAACTTTAGGGAGTTTTTTTTTCTAAAATTATTATTATTATTATAAATTTACATGTCAACTCTAATTTAAACTTACAATTTATTTTAAATAATTTATATAATAATTTTATTTATTAAATATGCATCAATTAAAATTATGGTTTCATGAAAATTTGAATATTATACTTATTAATGTTTTCATACCTTATTAATTTTTGGATTCATCAATTACACTTAGGCACATCTTAACCAAATTGAGACATTAAAAAAAAACACTAAGTGAAAGTAAAGACTCCATTTGTAATTTTAATGTAATATTGAATAAGGGTGAAATGTGGGCATTACATGAAAATCATTGTCTAATCCATATCAATTGTACTTATGTGCCTATATAATCATTCCAATATTTTTATATAATGTTTATGAGTTACATTGAGATCATTTTTATTTCATTATTAATATTTAACTAGCTCCAAAAACATTTTGATGTTCCAAGTGATGTTTTCATTTTTATTACAATATTATTTTCAATGATATAGAGTAATACAAATACATTTTGACTTGGGATGGCTATTTACACTCATCATCATCATCATCATCATCATCATCATCATCATCATCATCATCATCATCATCATCATCATCATCATCATCATCATCATCATCATCATCGTCATCGTCATCGTCATCACCATCACCATCACCATCACCATCACCATCACCATCATCATCATCATCATCATCATCATCATCATCATCATCATCATCATCATCATCATCATCATCATCAACATTCTTATTCAGATGACTATCTACTATCATGCCCTAGGTCTACTTTCATTATTAATAATGAAATTTCATTATAGACCTCACATAAATGGATTGTTGGGGTATATATTAACAATTATTACACCCATAATAGAACTCACTCTAAGCATATGGCTATAAAATTGTAATTTTGGATCCAAAAAAAATAGTGGTTTATTTTAAAAAATTAGTATGAGAGTTGGCTTCAAAATATAGTTTTGGATCAAATCAAAAAGACTCAATGGGTAATTTCAAAAAATTAGAATGAGGGTTGGCTCAAAATAATTCTTGGGGAATGGAAACATTGTGTACGAATGTCTGTCTTATTGTAAATTAAAGCAATATATAGCATATACTTAGAAGACTAACTTTGATGTCATCTTAGGAATAAGTTCATGACTTTAAAACCATGTTAGTAAATTTGAAGACATGGTAACTTTGTATGAAAGACACCATCCACATAAAATTACTCTAAATGAGATATTTCTTTAGTAAACATGAGTATATTAACCAAAAAAATAAATATATAATGAAAAAATGTGTGAACAACAAAGTGGTGTTTATCAATACCAAGATCAAAGAGTGATCTTTGGTTCTCTTGAATTACTACATCTCTACCAACTTAATTGATTAGGATATGCTTATAGATTAATTGATTTATTGATTACACATAAAAGACACAAATTTTCCTTATTTAATTTATTTTGTATCTATATCATATAAACAAGTATAAAACTACTAAAATTTATATTGTATAAGATATAAAATATAATCATACAGATCTAACTGTAATAACTAGATAAATCATAATTTATATTTATAGAAAAAAGAGGGTACTTCGCTGATGTTATATATATATTTTAATGTTTACCTATGTATAGCCATTTGATATTATTTAAAATGGCACTTTGATTACTTAGCTTAGGAACTAGACTATCAGAATCTGTCAAGACACTATTGGAAAAGCCTAGACACCTACAATGACTGTCCTTATCCATTTTTGACAAAAATATCCTTGTAGTTTTTTTCACTGTGTTATACCATATATTTTTTAACTACCTATCAAAATCATCTTTGAATGATTTTATATCCTTGATCTTGTGTGAAATTTTTGATTATTTTCTCCCTTACCTTGAAACCCTAGCTCCAATTTCAATACTTGATTGACTTATAAAAATGGGATGGATAGCTTAAACCATGCCCTAATGAGTGATTAATAGTTTAATATTTTATAATAATCTAAACATAGATCAAATCTTATGCAATTATTTATCTTATGTGTATATGTGCTTAATTGTGGTCCACTATAATGCAACACAAGTCTTTGGATTTTGATAGTTAACAACATGTAATTTCGACCTTGTGATTGGATTTCATATTTTTTTGAGGTAATATTTATTTTTAAATTTTAATCCAAATTTAGATGCTTATGGATATTTTGTAAAGGACATGCAAAGAGATTTTTTAAAGTGCAAGCCAAGTGTTAGATGCTAACTAGATAATAGTTAGATGGAAATGGCCTTTGGTTTGATGTGTATATATAAGTGACTCTTTGGGTAATTTCCTCCCATAACTGGCATGTGAAACATGTAGGCTAATTAAAAATAGGTATTTGGATTTGAAAAATATCCTTTATAGGTCTCTATGGAATTACTATCAAAGAAAGATGCTACCAATGATTGTTAGTGTTCTACTATTGTCAACATTGTCTAGAGAGGGAGACATAAGAATATGGAATATGGAGATAATTGGCATAGGTTAATAGCTTATTATATCATATATGGTGAGACAATGAGTATGGATGATAAAAAATTAGGTTGGTCAATTTCATATATACGTAAACAAATAGAATAAAATCTAAACAAGATTCAATTTTATACACATAAGTCATGTATGTTAACATTGGTTAAAATTGATGTTATTAATACCAATTTTTTATGCCTAAAAATGCCACCTTTAGTCTAGTACTATAAATTATATTTTCAAATGATAAATTAATAAATTTGATACTTGTGTGTAACTGTATTTGGTGTTTCCATATATGCGTTGAATACCTAGCTTGCCCAATGAAAAACCTATAAGAAAACATGTATAAATTAATGTCCACTTATGATATAAATATGAAGTAATATAGGCCATTGAAATACATGAAATTAAAAATATAAGGAATGGATACACATGTTGGTATGTGAGCCAAGTCTCCATTTAAACTCATTAGAGAATTTCATCAAGTGATTATACCTGAGTAGATGCCCTTATTAACATAATGGGTTGATAATTATATGCCTAAACCCTCATTGGAGATGGATAATTATAGATTTTGAGGGAAAAATAAGCCTCCATCAAACTACTCCAAATATCATCATAACCTTCTTGGTGAAATTCCATAAAAGGTTCATATGTAAATGTTGAGCCCCATACTGAGATTATATGTAAAAATGCACAACCCTAAATTAATATCATATTTAAAATGTAACTCTAAATCAACCATTACATACACATTTTAGATTCAAAGTGCTTACACAATACCATCTTTTACCATTAAAACAGATAACTTATAAAAAATGTATGCATGAATAATAATCATGCCCCCAATAAACTATATGGGGATATCTTAGTGGTGTGTGAGGTGATAGCTAGATATGGGAGGTTTTTGGGTCCATTCCCTAGGCTAACTGCATCTATACCATTGGTCATACACTAGGATTTGGTATGTCAATTGTGAGGGTACTTAATGAAGTGGACTAGTTGGATAGGTGTTCTATATGATAGGGGTCGGTAGGTCGTTTGAAATCTATGTTCAATGTGATGAGTCAAGCCATAGCCCATGGCTAGGGCTACTCTCCACAACTAGTTTTGGTTAAACAAATTCTATTAGCCAACATTTTCCAAGGAGATATGGGTGAGTTGGTTAAGTGGCTTGGTTGTTTCAATCCCCACCTATGTTTAAAACTCAGGAAAGGTATCTAAGGTTAGTTGTGGCCATTGGTTGTACTTTAAAGACTGTCAATGGTCATTATTTATTTTTAAGGCTAGTGGTGGCCATTTTTGTAAATAGTTAGATTCTTAAGGCCATTAATAGATGGCTATTGGTTATTCTTAAGGTCATTAGTGGACATTGTTTGAAATAGCTGGTATGCATCTAGTAATATATGATATATTGGTGAATAAATCATATGGGGATCTAGCCCCCTAATTATGTCCCAGACCAATCCATGCTCAGATCAAAAGTTGACACCTAACAAAAAACAAAATCATGCACCTTATATGATCAATGTGTAACTCAATGTAATTATATAACTCAATAAGTTGTATGTCAATCTACTCATAATTACATGGGCATCTTGTTTATGTATATTGTGAAAATCATGTGTATATAAAATGGATACGTAACCTACCATATATAAGATAAATAACATAATTAAATCATTTAACTAAAATAAACATCATGAACATATCATGGTTTCTATATATATATATATATATGTAGAGAGAGAGAGAGAGAGAGAGAGAGAGAGAGAGAGAGAGAGAGAGAGAGAGAGAGAGAGAATATATGTGAATTTAAAATATATGTATATATTAATCAATGATCTCATCAATGTCATATCCATACAAATGTTTAGTATCATATATGTCAAAATCACCAATTTGTTTGCCATAGTAATCCCCTACTTTAGGATAATCATCCCAACCACCTTCTCTATTTACAATAGGATATGAAAACCAACTAAACCATAATTTGTAATTGATTTCTTGGATTTATTGGTACTGTTTAATGGAAAGAATTGATATGGAAAATTATTTTGGTAAACAATGTGTGCTAAATAGATGTTCCTAGCACACTAGATTATA
>JARHVA010007557.1:635000-642500 GCA_037957365.1 Torreya grandis
CATTTCAAAATATTATTTTCTCACTTAATTTTGGGCTTCTAAGTATGAAAACCCTATAACAAATTATAGGTCCTAAGGTAGAAAAAGCAAAGTTTGAACATTTTTTGATCTTATATACTTTATTTTTTCTTAGTATATTTCATATTGTTGAAATAAATTGAATTTTGACACTTAGTTACATACTCCTAAGAGTGATGTGTATATGCTCTCCCCCATCCCCTTTAGGGAACTCGGGTGGCTAAAAGTGCTTAATTTTTGGCATTGTCACTTTAGTCTAAAAACATGAATAAAAAGTTACTTAGGCCCTCCCCAAATCCATATGGTTTGGGTGACCCCAAAATGAACGTAAAGTCTTTTCATTTGTCTTTGTTTTTCATGAATTTTATCCTATGAGTGGGAGTTCATTGCCTCATCATGGGTTCTATAAGGAAGCATTAACAAAAAATCATCTCCCAACATCGTTTCGACCCCACTCCATGGTGGGGTATATAAATTGAGCTAGTGAATCAATGAGATAGTAGTTTGAGTGATTAAACTACCTCCATTAGATACTAATATCCTCAAAAAATATGATCAACTCAAATATCACACTACACTGAGAAAGTGATGGATGTAGGGGTTTTGAAAAGGACAAGACCTTTTCATAACAAGCTGATTGACAAAGATCCAATTGATGTGAACATCTTTTATGTTATCCATACTTGGGACCATCCAGAAATGAACAAATATTTATATTTTAAAATAACCACACTTGCCATGAATATATTGTTTATGTTGGGTGAGTAGCCTAAAGTTCCATGTCATAGTACAAACTCTTGATAGAAGAGGGGGCATAAAAAATCTAATTTTCAAGAACTTTTCCTTTTTGGGTTAATAATTGAAATCCTCTCAAAAGTGAGTATATTGATAAAATTTGACAGTATTATGCAACCTTATCAGTTTTAAGATTTAGGACATTACACCTAGGTGTTTGTGTCATTTTATCCTTTTTTGCATGGTTTTGAGTCTAAACTATCTATTTTTGTCTATATTACCATGTCAAAATGAGTCTTTTTTATACATCACTCATTTATTTAAGGAGGAATCACACCACCCATTTGACATCATACCTTTGCCTTAGTATTTAAACAAATCTTGTTTATGTGTGTCACTTGATTGAGAAGAGTGTCATTATGTTGCCCAATTCATTTCAAATTTTGTGCCTTTTAGTCTTAAAGCAAACCATTGATTACATCTTTAGAGTGTAATAATGTTCTTACACTACTCAAATTATTTCAAAGACTTATTTTCCTTATGTCCAAATTCTTAATTCAAAATTAAATTCATGTGTGTTTTTTGGGATAATTACCTAGTGTCATTATATTTTTCATTATTTTCTAGTTTTTTGTTTGTTCAAAGAAGCCTAGTTTATCTAAGTTGAGTTTAATTAGTTTTGACAAGTTAAAATCAAAACATTGATTGATTTATACCTATGCTTTGTATAATTTTGGCTTAGACATCGATCTTTATCTTTTGGGTTGTGTAACTTAGCCTAATTTCTTATTCAATTTGAAAACTATTATTTGTGATTAGATTTGGTAGAAATAACCTATCTTCCATACGCCTTTTATTTCACGCCTTATACAAATCGACCAAGTTCATGATTAAATTAAAATGCCTAGTTTATGCCAAAGTGTTTCAAATTTGTTAGATTAAATCTCTTACCTTGTTTTGTTTCAAATCTATCTTTTGTGCCTTCTCTAAATGACCTAGTACATGCCTATTTTGAGCCTAGATTTTGTGCCTCATCTATAATACCTATCAAGTTTCATTTTATTTATATTAGACTTATTTAAAGAACTTTGAATCTAGAGTTTGGAATTCTAGTTTTAGTTCATCCACTTGGCCTTTTTGTGTAATACATTTGACATTAGACATATGACATTAGGCTATTTTAGACCAATTTTTAGAAAATACCATTTTGGAGATACAACTCTACTTTTAGACCAAGTTAGACTATGTTTGGACCATTTATCTTTTGGACCTTGTTTTTCAGAGTTTGTAGAACTCTATGCCTTTTTATGAAATATTTATCATTAACTTGGATATGTCTCAATATACTCATAATGGATCAATGTAAAATTTAGGTTATAATAATGTGGTTGCATATGATGACTTTGTTCAACACCCTGCTAGGATGATGTTATTTTTGAGATGGATCCTTATGCTTTTTATAATACTCAATCTTAAGAATGAATTGAAGACCCTCAAGTGCAGTATTTGGTGATACATTTTTTTGGCCAATTAACATACCAAAATTTACCTCTTAACACTCATAGTACTTGATCCCACACCTATACCATTAACCCTCCTTTGGACTGCACCATCCACCAAGCTCCACGGTGTCTAGGGATTACTATTCCAAGAGCTCATCCTTTAGCTCTTAATGGCAACCAAGCTTTGAAATGACCTAACATTACCATTATAAGACATTACCATTTGTCTCATGAAAGAAACCAAGACTAATAATTCCCTACCATTACCACTTCAGTCCCATCTAGGAATGGTGTCTCATTATCTTAATAAGGTTGTGTACCAAAAACTAGATGGGTCACATTACCATCTTAGTTTGATAACCAACCTTTATTAATTGCATCACAAATAAAACTATAATTATCCAACCACTATCCATTATTAAACCATTTCCACACATAACCTAATTTAAAAAATCCATACCAATCATTGAGCTATAACATATCCAATTAATACCTCTTTAAGGGTCATCATTCAAAGACCAAGATGTGTTCAAAACTGTATTTTACAACTACTTTTAAAGTAAGGAAAGTATAACTAACCAATCTATTATGTTTTTGTTGAAACACATATTTATGACAATTTAACCTATGATAAATCACTTTTTTGATACTATACCTATTATCGAGGAGTCTCAATCTGACAAACTAGTCTTTGTTGAGTCACTTCTTAATGATTATAATTGCCTTTGGAAAATCATTATCTTGACCATTAATATATTTTTAAAAAGCCTCCATTTCCCAAGCCAATCTCTATGAAGTTATCTCTTGACCTTTTCCCACCTTGTTAAGGAGTCTAATTTTAACAAACCAATCTCTATGGAGCTCAATATGCCATCACAAGCCATCACTTGTACAATAACAATCATTCATCAAGACATCATTGTAGTAGCATCCACACCAGATAAATAATCAACATTGAAGTTAGGTTCTATTCTTGAAATAACATTAGATTTAGCATTAGAAGTAGAGTCAACATCAATCTCAACATTAGATTCAGAGTCCCTTGAGTCTGAATTAGCTTCAAGATTAGAATACATTTATGATTGTTATAGTATTGGTTACACATGGCTTGTAGATGAATTTGAATGAATTTATGATCCTTATATGATTTGTGAGTTTGATTCCCTTAACATCAACACAATTTCTCCTACTATCTTATATGGGGATTATGCGGCCTCTCCCATTCCATTATTGTTCCACATGCCATTATCAACACCAGCCAACATAGCCATTACACTAACATTCCACCTCCTTCAAGTATCAATTTGGGATGACATAATCATACCTTATTGAGCTTCATATATTGTGTCATGTCAATTATAAAATATCATGGGGGAAACCACATTCATGTAAAAGAAGAACAATCTTCTAGTCAAACCTTTTCAGAGGTGTTAGGAGGCAATCAAAGTCCAAACTTAGCATATTTTAGTGAAACATTATTTAAGGTGATATAAGACAATCAAATTCAAAATTAAATGTTACTTAGTGAAACCTTCTCATAGGTGCTATGGGATAATAAAGATAACTTTATTGGTGAAAACCTATTTGAGGTATCAATAGCTAAGCATAACAGCTCTTCACTACTTGATGAAGACATTATCAAAAATGAAATTAGTGAAATTTACAATCTATAGCATAATGAGATGGTAGCTATTATCTAATTAAATAACCAAAAAACATGGTGGTCTTATTGAGAGTATATTCATAAGTCTTCATCCCCACCACAACCAAAAGTATGTCAAACCTAGAATCAACAACATTGTGTTCCTAAAAATATCAATCTCCATTTCTTGCCCAATCATTATACATTCCATTATCATCCACCTTTACATTGAAAAATCAAACTTATCAACCATTATTTATCCATATTTACCATCCTTAGCAGCACTTTCTTTTGTATAGGCTATGAAGACATCTTATCTTGATGTTTGAAGGAAAAAGATTCAACGACCAATGAATATCACAAAAATATTATTGGAATCCAAAGATGTAGTAGGTTATTTATAGAGAAATTATTTAGAAGAGGTGTGGGATAGAAATTTAAACAAAATTAATTATCCTAGTTGTATCATTTGATGATCAAGACATGCATCTCCACATCAACAATAAAAATAGAACTTTTTACCTTGCCAAGACTAATTACCTTGTCATTTCCATTTTCCATTCACCTTGTCCTTATTTCATACCCTAAAATTTACCTTATCACTTGGGGGAAAAACTATTACATTTATATCCAATTTCCATCCTATCATCTTCCTTGTGCCTTATCATATATCATCCCACCATACCCATCACGATTAAACCAAAGCTTGTTTTGACCTACCCTATCTAACTCTTTTGATATTACATTAGTTCTTCTTGTACCTTCTATAAGGGGATTTCGATCCAATTTTAGTAGTTAAAAAATTTAGTGGTTAAATGATAGTATATGAAAGTAGTGTGATAGTGGATCTAGCAAGTTATCTTTTATTTATGTTTGACTAGTACTAATGATTATAACTTCCTATGGACAAATAAGTGTTTTGCCTTATGTTACTAATTTCAATTACTTATGGAAACATTAGTAGCACATAACTATGTCATTATTTCCTAATTATAAATACCTATGCAAAAATTAGGAACAAAACCTTTTATCATGGATTGCCATATCACCTTGTCATTATTATTTTAATTTGCCTTTCTATTTGGCTAAATTTATGAACTTGTCATTAACTAGTTAGATCTCACTGCCTTTTATGCTGGCAGAACTACTATGACTTGATGTCTTTTTGAGATTACATAACCTATGCTCAATTTATGTTAATTTTATCTCGACCCCTTTTTTAATACAATCTCACTATTTTATGAGCAACCTAAGATAACACTCTCTTCATTTTATGAGTGGTATCTTATCAATATATAATAAGTTAAGATACCTCAAAATTCCAAAAACATCCAAAAAATTTAAAATCTAAAAACATGTGTCCTATTTAAACCTAGTGAGTAATCCTTACTTTGTCTTACTAGGGAAAATCCATTATTGTTTTTGGTCCATTCTAATACCATTGGGGTTGTGACATTCCATTTTTATATATCCTTTTTTGGGGGCACCACTTGTTTATCCTTCCATTGGGCCTTCATGCATAGCTATTAACATGGTTGACGATAGAAAATTTATATTATTTTTGCTTTCAAGATTTATGTGTGTTTGTTTGCTTTCATTATTATACCTTGACTCAGTCTATATATGTTTATTGGGTGGTTTATTTTTTATTATTATTAATTATATCTATATTCATATATCAACATTAACATCATGGTTTTTATCATTAATGAATTATTTTCAATTATTTATTGGATCAAGAGTTAGTTATTATGCATATTTTAGACAAGTTATCATGATGTTTTATATCATGGTGCCCATCATCATAAACTACAAAAAAATTAGCTCAAAAACTTTTATAAGTAATGAAGGTGTAGAAAATTCTTCTTGGTAACATTGGCAAATCATCCCACCCTCTTTGATTAAATCAACCCTTTAAGCATTTTGGTTGTCTCAATGCTAATAAGGATGAACATCTCCACATTTATAAGTATAATTGAATCATTTAAATTTATCGAACTTTATTCTTATAATCATCTCTTTCATCACTTTTTTCATCCTTATGTGCCTATTTGTTTTTGGTTTCTTCAATCATTAAACCATTCCATATATGTTTGCAACCGCTCATCTTTAATTTATATGACAAGTTATTTCCTATTGAATCACAATAAAAAATAATTATTAAATCCAATTAATCTTAATGATTATAATCTCCTATATGAAAATCATTATTTTAACTCATCCACCCTACTGGGGCATATGCTTGTGCCATTTAATATAACTACCTTTGGGAGAATTAGTGTCTCAACTTTTTTTAAAGAATTATAACCACATTTGGAAAAGTCATTAGTTATATTTAAATCAATACATGAAATAATTATCTTGATTATATTATTCTTACCGATGGGTTAATTTCTTTTCTTTCTTGCTTTTTTTTTAGGGACCATCCATCAATCATATGTGTCAGCTTCTTCCTTGAGGGGGAATCATTATATGCTTCCCAAACATTGTTTAGATCTTATTCTTCAATAAAAATATTATTTAATTATTAATGGCCTATTTAATTATTTGAGAAGACATTACTATTCATATATCTTTCAACATCTTCCTAAATAAGGGCAAACTATAGACATCTAAAATTGGTCACAACTGATATCCGACCATACTTTAGATTGATTCCTACTAACTATTGTAAATTAAGCCTAAAAATCACTAAAAATCTCATATTTGATTTCATTTTATTTATTAAATCTCAGAATTGTGTTGAGGCATCCCTAATATATATATTATATCATATGTATTAATAACCTCTCACAAATTCATCTCTAATCACCTTGTGGCATCACAACTGTCAATTTGACATATGGACCTATTAAGTGGGTAATTACACACTTAAATAAAATATTGAAAGAAATAAAAGGATAATACAAATAAATAAAAAATATAAATAAGATTAAATGCTTAGTTGAATTATACATTTAAAATTAATGAATATCTAAAAAAAGAAATTCAAAAATTCAAAATATCCTAGCTTTTCATCATTACCTTTATCAGTTCTCAAGCTCTTTGAAAATATCCAAAAATATTTAATTTGAGATCAATGCCTAGTAATTTAAAATCATAATTAATTGACAACTATTAACTCTACTCTAATTACTTTTAACTCACCTAGGTTGTTACATCTTAATTCATCACTAAGCAAACTATCTAATTATCCATAGATATTTATAGTTGAAAAAATGGGATTTGGTTATTGTCAACTAAGCTTTGAGATATACACTTTTATGGGAAAATATTATATTTATTATATTACATGATTACATTTCTATGAGTTAGTTATAGTGTATATATTTATATTACAAACATGTTGATTTGTTATTTCAGTTATATTTTATGATGTATGTATTTTATGACTATTATGGTTTAACTACCTGCTTGTTTTGAAACATACAAAATTCATCTCTCATATCATGATGGAAGGAGAGAATCATCAAATATGGTGATATATATGGATATTTTGGAGTACAATATGGAAACCTAGATAGAACCTTGCACACACCATGATAACTAGCACATGTTAGATGCATAATGAATGATTAACATTATGTATTTTGACAATGTTTG
>JARHVA010007557.1:647500-656133 GCA_037957365.1 Torreya grandis
TGATGAGATTAGTGCAGGGGATCATTAGTTTGTGGTTGGTGTGGAAAAGTGCTCAGATGATGCTCTCTTTCCCCACAATAGTACTAATTTTAAAATGACCTTTGAGATTGCCATAGATACTAGAAATATTGGGGAACTCATGTTCTAAGAGCCATGTATATTATTTATATACATTTTTTTATATTATATTTATTATTAGAAACATTATCATTAAGAGTTGTAATTACCTAATTACTGTGGATTAACAATAGTGACTGTATATTGTACCAGTAATGGTTAACTAATTGTAATTACTTTTTATGTTTGTATTATGATGTGTTTCATATGTGGATAGCTATCAGTAATTGTTAGATGCCATGTGATTATTTATATTTATCACACTTGGAGTGATTTTTATGATCACTATTTAGATTCTCATGGTGTAATCTATTTATAGTATATGCGTTTAATAAAAAAATTCATGTATTTATAGTTTGACCTTAGTAGGGTTGCTACATAGGTTTAGTTTGACCCCATTCCAAACCTAAACACAAGCTTAACTCACATTGGGTGAGAGTTAATTTCAAAAGCTATAAATATAAGGCCATACCTCTTCATTTATAAGTTTGGATATTATAGAGTTATTATGTAGGATCTATTCAATAAGACTCATGCAAGTAGTGTTACCATACCTAAATCTTAAGCCAAGCAACATCAAAGCCAAGGTGCCAAAGAGAGAAGGAGCCAATAAACCTTCATTTTCAAAGACTTCTTGATGCATAAGCCAAGTAAGCCATTCAACAAATCTATTTGGATCTCTAATAAAATTAAAAATTATGTCATTTCTATTTTTTTTGTGATTTCATTTAGTTTCTATTACCTAAGCTCTCCCTAGCATCTAGAATAGACGTATTAGGATTTTAGTGTGTTTATTTGATTGATTTTATGGGACTAACACAACACTAACCTCCCCTTTATGTCAAAATAATATATCACATGTTGGCATGCTCAGTGAGACTCTCAATGATCACATATAAGCAAGGAGATTAATATGCAAGTTTTATTTTTTCTATTAGATGCTTAAAAATATTCAAAATTTGAGTTTTTAGTTCATTTTCCATGTATTTCTATTTTTAGTAGCTCATAAGTTGCATGTAACTAAAATTGATGTGTTTAAAAATTTGATAGAGACCAACGTCAATTACCAGAACCAACATTGATCCCTATGTGAAAAGTAGAGCATGGAAAAAACATGACTAACATGGGTTTTATTTGAGTTTTTTTACTTCTATTTTATGTATAAGAACCTGTATATTATTTGTCTAACCATTTCCTGACATGATCTAGTGATAATTATTGGTTTTAATATCATTTTAATAACAATGTTTTTATGAAAGCCATATCATGTTTTTATTTATTTTTATAGGAATTGATGTTGATCTTTGTCGATAGACATGAATCCTTGTGTGGATCAACCAACATCGATCTCTATGAACTGGCATTGATCCACATAGGGATTGACATCGATCTCTTCAAGATAAAAAATAAGAAACCTGAGAACTCATTTTAAAATATTATTTTCTCACTTGAATATGGGCTTCGAAATAGGAAAACCCTCTAAAAAATTCTAGGTCCTAAGATGGAAAAAGCAAAGCTTGAATATGGTTAAATATTACACACTTTGTTTTTTGTGCTTAAAAATAACTTAGGACTTTTCATGCCTTAGTTGTTTTTGAATTTTTTCAAAGTTTATTAAACAAAAAATGCCAAGTGGCAAAATATTTCATAATATATTCCTAAGATTTATTTGTTTTATTCTTGTTTGTTTAAAGTTGTTTGTTTTAGCAAACCAAATGATGCCTACATTCTCTCCCTCGTCCCCTTTAGGGAACACAGGTGACCAAACATGTTCACTCTTTAACTTTGTAATTTTATTCCAAAATCATGAAAATAAATTTGATAAGGCCCTCTCTAAATCCTTATGGTCTGAGTGACCCCAAAATGACCTTAAATATGTTTAATTCATCTTTATTTTTCATGTATTTTGCTTTATGAGAGGGAGTTTAACTCCTCAAAAATATTTTAGGGAAGTGTTGACCTGAGAAATCATCTCCTAGCATCATTTCAATACCACTCCATGGTGGGGTATATAAATTGAGATGGTAAATTGATGGAATGGTAATTTTGAGTAGTTAAACTACCTCTGTTAGTGACTACTTCACTCAGAACGTATGATTAAATCGAACATCATACTACACTGAACAAGTGACAAATATAGTGGTTGTGAAAAGGATAAGAAATTTTAATAACAAGTCATTTTATGTGGATCTAATTATCATGAGCATATCTTAGGTTAGCTACATTTGGGACCATCTATAAATTCATGAAAATTAATAGTTTAGAGTAATTCCACTTGTTATGGACATATTGTTGATGCAGGGTGAGTAACCTAATGTTTCATGTCACAGTACAAAATCTTGAGAGAATGGGGTGCCTAAAATCCCTAAGTTTCATGTGATTTTACTTTTTGAATTAATAATTAAAATCCTCTCTAGAGTATATTGATAGAATTTAATAGTACTATGCAACCTTGTTAGTTTTATGGTTTAGGATGTTACTCTTAGGTGTTTGTATCATTTTATCCTTTCTTGATATTTTTGTCTATCTTACCATGTCAAAAAAAGTCTTGTTTATACATCACTCCTTTGTTTGAGGAGGCGTTACACTCCCCATTTGACATCATACATGTGACTTAGTCATTTTGTCAACCCTTGTTTGTGTGTGTCACTTGATTGAAAATGGTGTCATTATGCAGCCCAATTCATTTCAAACCTTTTTTGTCTTTAAGTCTTGAAAGAAACCATTGATCACATATTTAGAATGATATAATGTCATTACACTACTCAAATCATTTTAATGAATTGGTGCCTTATTTCCCAAAATCCCAATTAAAAACTAAAGCCACATGTGCCTTTTGGGATCTATGCCTAGTGTCATTATGCCATTTATCCTTGACTACCTTGTTATCTATTTTAAGAAGACTAGTTTTCCAAGTTAAGTTTAATTAGCCTTGACAAGTTCAAATCTAAACATTGATTGATTTCTATCTATTCCTTGTGTAATTTTGTCTTAGACATTAATATTTCTCTTTTGGGTTATGAAACTTAGGTTGATTCTTTATTCAATTTGAAAACTATTTTTTATGCTTAGATTTTGAGGAAGTGGTTTATCTTCCATATGCCTAATGCTCCATGTATTTTGCTAACTGATCAAGTTTATTTTTAAATCTGAATGCCTAGTTTATTCCAAAGTGTTTCAAGTTTGTTTGATTCAATATCATACCTTGTTTTGTTTAAAGTCTAGATTTTGTGCCTTTTATAAAAGACCTAGCATATGCTTATTTTGAGCCTAGCTTTTGTGCCTTCTCTAAAATACCTAGATTTTTTTAAAATTTAGATTAGACATATTTAGAGCACTTTGGACCTAAGTTTAGCATGTTATTTTTATTCATCCACTTGGAGATTTGTTTAAAACATTTCACTTTAGACATATGACATTAGACTATTTTAGACCAAGATTTAGCACAAACCATTTTGGAAATACAACTCCATTTTTTAGCCCAAGTTAGATTATGGTTGGATCATTTATCCTTTGGATGTTATTTTTTAAGATTTTATAGAACTCTAGGCCTTTTATGAAATATTCATCATTAATGTGGATATGTCTTATCACACTTGTAATAGATCCATGTACAATCCAAGTTTTGATATCTTGGTCATCAAAATTGACTTTGATCAAGACCCCTATGGTAAAGAAGTGCTTTGTGAGATGGATCCTTATCCTCCTTAAAATACTCAATCAGGAGAACAAAGGCAAGATCATCAAGATCAGTATGTAGTGATACCTTCTTTGGGATGGTTAACATATGATGTTCTCCATTTCATCACTCATGGCACCTAATCCCCCACCTATAGTATTAACCTTCTTTTAGACTATGGTATCCAACAAGCTCCACAACATCTAAGTTTTATTATTCTAATATAGTTATCATAGTATATTTTATGAAGATTATGTGGTCTCTTCCTATTCCATTATTGTTTCATTATCTATTATATTGACATTACACCTCTCGCAAGTGTTGATCTAGACCGATAGAATCATACCTTGTTAAAATACATCCATGGTGACATATCAGTTATAGAATATATGGGGGGGAAAAACCAAATTCATGTAGAAGAATAAAAATATTCTAATGAAACCTTTTCAGAGGTATTAGGGGTAAATCAAAGTCCAAACTCAACATATTCAAGTGAAACCTTTTGAGGGGCTAGAATATAATCAAATTCAAAAGTCAATGTTCCTTAGTGAAACCATCTTAGAGTTGATAAGGGAAAATTAAGTCAAATTCATTGGTGAAAACCTCTTTAAGGTACCAATACCTGAGAATAATAGTTCCTCACTTTTTGATGAAGACATTATCAAAGATGAAATCATTACAGCTTCTAATCTACAACATAATTAGATGGTAGCTACTCTTAAGCCCAAATAATGGAAATATTTGGTGGTCCTATCGAGAGCATATTTAAAAGTCTTTAGCCCCACCATAACCAAAATTATGTCAAATATAGAATCAATAATATTGTGTGTGCCTAAAAACCTTAATATTTATTTGTTACCTAGCTATTATACATTCCATTATCATCCACTTTTACATTGCCAAATCAAATTTATCTTCCATTATTTATTTGTATTTACCATCCTTAGCCACACTTTCCTTTATAGAAGATACAAAATCACCTTGTCTTGATGTTTGAAGGAAATAGAATCAACGATCAATGAAGATCATAAGAAAATTTTTGAGGTCCAAATCTATAATAGGTCCTTAATAGAGTAACTATTTAGAAGAGGTGTGGGATAACAATTTACATGATTGATTATTCTAATTGTATCACATGTTGATCAGGTCATGCATCTCCACATCAACAAGAACAACATAAAAATTTACTTGGCTAATTTCATTTACATTTGCCATTTACCTTTCCTTTTCCATTTTCCATTTGCCTAATCATTGTTTCATACCCTACCATTTACCTTTTCAGTTGCGGGCAACCCTCTTATTTTTATATTACAATTTACCTCCTATCATTTTATCAATGCCATACCCTATACCATTATACCATTCCATCACTATTTGAATAAAGCTTATTTTTAGCCACCATACCCAACCCTTTTGATTTTGGTTCCTTTGGCTCTTCTTGCACCTTCCAAAAAGGGATTTTGACCAAGTTTTGGTAGTTTAGTATTCTATGTTTAAATGATAGCCTATGAAAGTAGTGTGATAGTGGATTTGGTAAGATATATTTCTTTGCATTTGATTGGTGCCACTAATAATAACCACCTATGGTCAAATAAGTATCTCACCTCGTGTTACTAATTATAATAACCTATGAGAAAACTAGTGGCATAAACCTATGCAGTTATTTCTTAATTATAACCACTTGTGGGAAAATAAGGAACAAAACCTTTTATCATGCATTATCACATCACCTTGCCATTACTATTATTATTTATCTTATAATTTGGCCTAAATTCATGAAATTTTCATTACCTAGTTGAATCTCACCACATTTTGTATTGGCAAAACTATTGTGACTTGAGGTCCTTTTGAGATTATGTAGGCCTTGCTCGATTCATGTTGAGGTTAGTTCAATCCCCCTTTTCCATATGTACTCACCATTATATGAAAAAACTAAGTCAACACTCTCACTATTTTTTTAGTAGTATCTCTAATGAGTTAAAATACCTCTGAATTCCAAAAACATTCAGAATTTTCAAAATCTAAAAACATGTGTCCTATATAAACCTAGTTAGTCATCCTCGATCTACCCTACTAGGGTAAATGCATTATTGATTCTAGTCCATTCCACTACAATTGGGTGTGTCACCTTCCCTTTGAATATATCCTTGCTTGGGGGCACCACCTATTTATCCTTCCATTAAGCCTTCATGCATAGTTATTGACTTAGTTGATGATAGAAACTTTATATTGTTTTTGGTTTCAAATTTTTTTTGTTTTTGTTTACTTTGTTTGTTAGTTTATTTGTCTACCTATTTGTTTTATTTCATTTTTATACTTAACTTCATCTATATGCATTCATTGGGTGATTCCTTGTACACTATTCTTGATTCTATCTATATTTATACGTCAACATTATCATCATGGGTTTTTTTATCATTGGTACATTATTTTCAATTTTTTGTTGGATCAAAAATTAGTCCTTATGCATTTTTGGGACAAGTTACCATGGTTTTTTATATCATGGTGCCTACTATCACATGCTATAGCAAAAATTATCTTGGGAAATATTACAAGCATTGAAGCTACAAAAAATTCTCCTGGGTAACCTTTACACATCCTCTCACCCTCTTTGATTAAATCAACCTATTGACCATTTTAGTTGTATCAATGATAATAAGGACAATCATATCTATATTGGAAGCTATAACTAAATCATTCACATTGATTGACGTTTATTATTCTAATCATCTCTTTCATCTCTTTGTACATCCTCATGTACCTGGTTGTTTATGTCTTCTTTAGTCATTAGACAATTGCATCTATGTTTGCACCCTCTTCTTTAATCTAAATGATAGGGTATGCCCTTGAGTTATGCTTGCCAATCTTCCCTATTGGGGTCCTACCAGGGCATAATAAGAAATCATTATTCAAATCAAATCTTCTTAATTATTATAATCACACATGGGAAAATCATTATTTTGACTTATCCACCCTACTTGGGCATGTTGTTTATGCCACTGATTATAATCACCTTTGGGAAAATTAGTGTCTCAACCTTTGTTATTGTCTATAATCATCTTTGGGTAAATCATTACTTACTTTTAAATCAATGCATGCAAGCATAGTATCATTTAGATTAATCTCACCCATTGGTTAATTTCATTCTTTTTATTTCTTATTTTTGAGGTACCGTCCATAAATCATATGTATCAGCCACTCCCTCAAAGGGCCATCATTGTAGGATTCCCAAACATTATTTGGATCATCTTCTTAAATCATCATCTTATTTCTTCTTAATAGATTGTTTCATTATTTGAGAAGATGTTATTGTGCATATAGCTTGAAACATCTTTCCAAATAGGGGAAAATTGTAGACACCTAAATCTAAACACAAATAGCCTCCAACTAGATTTTAGAATATTTCTTACCAACCATTGTAAATTAAGTCTAAGAATCACTAAACATCTAAAATTTTCTTGTACATCATTCATCAAAACTTGGAATCATGTTGGAGTATCCCTAATTGTGATATTCTATTATATACAATAATAAACTCTCAAGGATTCATCCTTAATCACCTTACGACATCACAACTATCAATTTGGCCTATGGACCTATTAAGTGGAGAACTTTCACACTTAAATCAAATTTTGAAAGAGTTAAAAGGCTAATCAAATTCAATTAACAAGATAAATAAGATTAAATGACTAGTTGAATAATCCATTTAAAATTAATGAGTATCTAAAAAAATAAAATTTAAAAATTCAAAATATCTTAGCCTTTCATCGTTGATTTTATGAGTTGTCAAGATCTTTGAAAATATCCTAAAATATCTAATTTGAGAGCCGTGCCTATTAATTTCAAATCATAATTAGTTGAAAACTATTAACTCTACTAGAGTTAGTTTAAACTCACATAGGTTTAGTGTGAACTCATTCCAAGCCCTAAATTCAACTTTAACTCACCTTTTGTGAGAGATAATTCCTAAAGTTATAAATATAAGGCCATACCTCTTCATTTCTAATCTTGAATATTGTAGAGTTATTATTCAAGATTTTTTCTATAAGACTCATGCAAGCAATTTTACCATACCCAAATATTAAGTTAAGCAACATCAATTCCAAGGTGATAGGGAGAGAACAAGCCAAGAAACTTCCATTATCAAATACTTCTTGATGCACAAGCAAAGAAAGCCATTCAAAAAATCCATTTAAATCTCTAAAGAAGGTAATATAGTTATGTCTTTTATGTTTTTGTTATGATTTCATTTATTTTTTGTTACCAAATCTCTCCCTAGTGTCTAGGCTAGATGTGTTAAGATTTAGTGGTGTTCAATTTCATTCGTTTTATGAGATTAACACAAGGCTAACCTCCCCTCTATGTCAAATAACTATCTCATGGTATCTTGTATAACTTGCAATAAAATTAATTTTTTTGGCACTCGTATAATTAATGAAGTTGGTGTTTTTAAATTATTTTCACCTAAAAATATTATAAAATAATGCAATGTTTTCAAAAGTGCATTCAATTTTGAATATGATATTCATTTTCTGACTATGATGTACATGTTTTATTATATTATTTATTTGTAATATGTATATACTATTGTAAAATAAAAATCCATATTTTTATATTATTTATCTAAATATGATAAAACCCAAATTAATCTTACTAAAAATACACAAACACTTTTACAATAGCATACATATCTTAGATAAATCTATGTAAAAGACAATGATAAATATCATTCTTATAGTACTTCTCCACTACATCATATTTTACATATATTTATCTAAGATATGTATGCTAATTGAAAAAATAATAGTTGGCCCAAAGGTCCAAGTAACACTAGAAG